>QRFJ01003361.1:41163-102469 GCA_006176705.1 Cocos nucifera | reverse complement strand
TGTGAAAAAATCCTAATAGAAGCTCCTTCTATTATTTCACTCTACCATGGCCATGGGCTTATGGACTTGATTCTCATGATCATCATAGGATTGCTCCTCATCTATCGAGGTAGATAGATCCCCATTGGTGCAATCCAATTCCAACAATGAACATGCTATAGCCAACATACACCTCAGGGTTCCGAATGGCTATGAGATCGAGTTATGGTGTAGTCAAACTATAACACCCTTAAGATGAACTATCGATGCACCTCAGATCAAAGAACCAGACACACCACTGCAGCTTCAAGCCAATCATCGACAAGAAGGTAGACTTCCTCATGATTGCTCGAGGTGGTCACGTTCAGTTTCCTCATTCTATAACAAGTACCTATACTTTTGCTCTGGTGTCTCTACACCGTAGACTCAAGACTCATCTATTCTAAAGAAGCGATCGTACACCAATCTTTTTGATCAATCACCATCCTCATGATGATCCTATGGTCGGGAGCATTTTTTGAGTTAATAATGAGAATTTATGTCTTAAATTTTCAACTCTTGAAAATATGAACTGTCATTACCATTAACTCAAAGGATGTATCATAGATACTTTCAAATACACATTATGATAGAAAATAATCTATTTTATTATTTATAGTCAAAATTATAATTTTGCCCTTAGATGTATATTGCAAGTGTCAGCCAATTCTGGCTTCTAGGGCACACATATCTAACAAACTCCCACTTGACCTAAAGTCAATTGGCTACAAATCTAAGTCCCATCTTCTCAAGGTGGGTTTTGATCTTTTACTGGCCCAATGGCTTTATGAGTGGGTCTACCATATTGTATGCAGAGTCGACTCTCTTGATCTCGACATATCCTTTCTCGAGATAATCGCAGATGAGGTGATATCGCCGCTAGATGTGCTTGAATTTCTAGTGAGACCTCGACTTCTTAGCAAGGCTATGGCGCTATTGTTGTCACAGTATAGAGTAATGGCATCTGATGGCATCACTCAAATCTCTGCAGTAAATTTCTTGTACCAGAATGCCTCCTTCATAGCTTCTGATGCAGCGATGTGTTCTGCTTTCATGGTGGAATCTGTTATCACTGTCTGCTTGAAACTCTTCCAATTGACAACACCACTATTACACATAAATAGACTCCTAGATGTTAACTTCCGATCATCTATATCGGACATAAAATTTGAGTCTATATACTCTTAGACTTGGAGTTCTCCATTACCAAAAATCGACAACATATCCTTAATTCTTCTCAAGTACTTAAGGATACATTTCACAGAAGTCCAATGTTCTTCACCTAGATTCAACTGATATCTGCTCGTGACACTCACAGCATGGGCTATATTAGGTCGTGTACAAAACATGGCATACATGAGGCTCCCTATTACAAAAGCATAAGGGATCTTGCTCATGCGTTCAATCTCCTCAGATGTGTTGGGACATATTTTCTTAGAGAGATGAATGCCAAGTCTGAAGGGTACTAATCCCCTCTTAGAGTTTTCCATGCTAAACATCTTTAGCACTTCCTCTATGTACATCTTCTGTGAAAGACCTAGCATCCTATTCGGTCTATCTCTATAGACTTTGATTTCTAGAATGAAGGATGCTTCTCCTAGGTCTTTTAGGGAGAATTCTTAAGATAACCACATTTTAACTATGGTCAATATGAAAGTATCATTTCCAATAAGGAGGATATCATCCACGTATAGTACGAGGAAGATAATAGCACTCCCACTAACCTTTTTGAAAACACATGGTTCCTCCTCATTTTTGATGAAATCAAATAATTTGATTATATCATTAAAATGAGTATTCTAGCTCTGAGATGCTTGCCTAAGTCCATATATGGACCTTTGTAGCTTGCATACTTTATGATCAGCATTACTGGATGTGAATCCTAGCGGCTGTTCCATATAGATATGTTTCTCAAGGTATCCATTTAAGAATGCCATTTTCACGTCCATTTGCCATATTTCATAATCAAAATAGGCTGCAATAGCAAGCAATGTGTGGATGGTTTTTAGCATAGCTACTGGCAAAAAGGTATCCTGATAGTCAATGTCTTCATGCTGACTTTAATCTTTTGCCGCTAATCTAGCTTTGAATATCTCTACATTCCCATCTGCACCAATCTTTCTTTGTAGATTCATTTACACCCAATGGATACTATACATTTTGATGGATCTACCAAGGTCTAGACTTGGTTTAAGTGCATCGAGTCAATTTCTGACTTCATTGCCTCTAACCATTTTTTGGAGTCAATATCCGATATCATCTTGTCATATATTTTGAGATCACCATGAACCCCATTACCTACGAGGAATATTTTTTCTACTTCCTCTAAAATTGTATCTAAGTACCTCTCAAGGGGATGAAAAACCCTTTTCAATCTACGAGGTGGAGGAGGTAGTGATGGTATTGGCTCAACCTGATTTGGTTTCATGGGGTCCTTAGCTCGTTGCTCTTAGGAGACTTTCTTCTCTAGCTTGATCTGCTTTTCAATGCTACTATCTTGAATAAATATTTTTTTTAAAAAAATGGCATGTTGACTCATAATCAAATTGTGGTCTTTTGAAATATAGAAATAATATCCTAATAACTCTTTAGAATATCCTATGAATCGGGCTCTAAAGGACCTATAGTCTAACTTGTCCTCTTGTTATCTTTTGACATAAGCCGGACAATCCCAAATTCTAAGATGACTCAAACTTGATTTTTTACCATGCTATATCTCATACAGTATGGTAGGAATGGTTTTAGAGGAAACCCTATTCAATAAATATATTGCAGTTAACAGACTATGTCTCCAAAGAAAATCAGGAAGGTCTGTGAAGCTCATCATGGATTAGACCATATCTAATAAGGTCTAATTTCTCCATTCTAAAATTTCATTGAGTTGAGGTATTTCAGTTGGAGTCCATTGAGAGACTATGCCATTTTGCTTAAGATAGTCCAAGAATTTTTGACTAAGGTATTCACCTCCTCAATCTGATTGAAGAATCTTAATGAATTTTTTAGTTTGCTTTTCAACTTCATGTCTGAATTTCTTGAACTTTTCAAAGGCTTCAGACTTGTGTCTCATAAGATACACATACCCAAATCGAGATATATCATCGATAAAGGTTATGAAGTAATCAAAGTTGCCTCTAGTCGGCACATTAAATGGACCGCACACATCAGTATGTACTAGGGCAAGTAGATTCATGGCCCTTTCCTCATGTCCTATAAAAGGAAGCTTAGTCATTTTTCCATGAAGACATGATTTACAAATTGGATATGGCTCGAAAGTCAACGGACTCAATAGCCTAATTTTTTTCAATTTGTTAACCCTATCTTCTGTTATATGACCTGGCCATAGGTGCCATAGATACCTATCATTTGGACTATCCCTGGATCATTTTATGGCATTTATATTTTGCTCGGTATTAAAGATACATATATCAATATGTAACGGATAAAGACCGTTAATGAGGAAACCACTTGCAATTTTATTACTTTCATAAAGAATATTGCAACGATCCTTAAGAAAACTAATTACATAGTCTTTTTGTGCTAAACATGAAACAAAAATCAAATTTCTGCTTGCAGCAGGCACATAATAACAATCCCTAAGTACTAAATCTAAGCCAGATAGTAGTCAAAGAGGATAGGTTCTCACGGCCATAGTAGCAATTCTTGCTTCATTTTTTATGCGTAGGATCATCTCACCATCCCTCAGCCTCCTGCTATCATTAAGATCCTGCATAGAAGTATACAAATGAGCACTAGAACCAGAGTCAAGCACCCAACTGGATGTAGAAGAAACCATAAGGTTAGATTCAATAATGAGCATACCTCCAGAAGGACCTATCTCCTTCTTATTCTTTAGGGTGGCCAAGTATGTAGGGCAGTTTCGCTTCCAATGGTCGTCAGTATTACAATGGAAATACTTTTCTTTGTCAGCGATCTTCTTCTTCAGCTCTATCTTTTTTTTCTTTCCACCTTTCACTTTCTACCTTTTCATAGACTTTTTCTTCTTTCTAAAAGATTTTTTCTTGGAAGAAGTCCATTCCATAGCAAGTACTTAGTGTTTAGAACTCAATCTATCATACCAAGTCCTAGGTGCTTGTTTTAATCTATACAGAGCTTTCTTAGGTTTTTACACATGATTAGATCATTCTAATTGCTCCCAAAATCCACTAGTAACATCTAGCAGTATATGATGGCAATCCATTAGAATTGAAAGCGAACCTCTTGGTGCAATTACTTGTGTGATTGGATTCTTCTATCTTGAGCCCTGATAGGATTAGGGTTAAGGTGAACTCATCAAACCTGACATCCATCATATGAGTTAATCATTCAATTCGAGTCTAATATAAAATCCTAATAGAAACTCTTTTTATCATCTTCACACTGCCATAGCCATAGGCTTATGGACTCAATCTTATGATCATCATAGGGCTACTCCTCATCTACCAAGGTAGATAGATCCTTCATTGGTGCAATTCAATTCCTACAATGAACATGCCAAACATACACCTCAAAATTTTGAATGGCTAGGAGATTGAGTTATGGTATAGTCAAACTGTAACACCCTCAAGATGGATTGCCAATGCACCTCAAGTCAGGAAACCAGGCATACTACTACAGCATCGAGCCAGTCATCAACGAGAAGGTAGACTTTCTTATGACTACTTAAGATGATCACACTCAGTGTCTTCATTCTCTAACAAGTACTTATACTCTTGCTTTGGTGTCTCCACTGTTAGATGTGTGCCCTAGAAGCCAGATTGGCTGTCACTTATAATGCACTTCTAAGAATAATTTTATAATTTTAACTATAAATTAATAAATAGGTTATTTTTATATCACAGTGTGTATTTAGAAGTGTTTGTGATATATCCTATGAGTTAATGATAATAATAATTCATATTTTTAAGAGTTAAAAATTTAAGACATGAATTTTCATAATTAACTCATAAAATGCTTTCGACCATAGGATCATCACGAGAATGATGATCAATCTGAAAGATTGGTATACGATCACTTTCTTAAGATAGTCCTGTCTTGAGTCAATGATGTGGAGATAATAGAGCGAGAGTATAGGTACTTATTAGAGAACGAGGGCACTGAACGTGACCACCTCGAGTAGTCATAAGGAAGTCTACATTCTCATCGATGACTGACTCGAATCTACCATGGTGTATCTGGTTCTTTGATCTGAGGTGCATCGATAGTTCACCTTGAGGGTGTTATAGTTTGATTAGACCATAACTCGATCTCCTAGCCATTAGGAATCTTGAGGTGTATGTTGGCCATAGCATCTTCATTATAGAAATTGGATTGCATTAATAGGGGATCTTTCTATCTCAGTAGATAAGGAGTAGCCCTATGATAATCTTAAGATTGAGTCCTTAAGCCCATGGCCATGGTAGAGTAAAGATAATAGAAAGAGTTTCTATTAGGATTTCATATTGGACTCGAATCGAATGATTAATTCATATGATAAACATTGGGTTTGACGAGTTCACCTTAACCCTAATCCAATCGGAGCTCAAGATAGAAGAACCCAATCACACAGATAACTACACTGAGAGGTTTGCTTTCAATTCTGATGGATTGCCATCATATACTGCTAGGTGTCACTAGTGGATTTTAGGAGCAATTAGAATGATTTTGATGATCAATCATTCTAATTGTATGAATGAGAAAAGTTCTGGTCTATTGAAAGATATTTCAATGATGTCGATGATGGAGATCGTAACATATCTCATCACCATACAGAATTGAACCTAACTTAGTCACACAAATAAAGGTTTGGGTCTAGATGTCATCAATTGAGTTAATCTAGTTTGATTAATTTAGATGAGATGCAATTAGATTCAAGATAATCATGCTAGCACACGATTGAGCCTGACTTTCTCCTTCTAAAATCTTTCTGATTTATCACAATCAAATCAAATTTGATTTAACTCATTCTTATATTTTGAATGGATTTATTTTTATCTGATTGAAATAAGTCTAGATTAGATTAATTATAAAAATTAAATCCATTCATAATCAAATTGGACTAGGGTCAAAATTTGACCTATTTAAGAGAATTAAGGGTCACTTGATCAAATGCTTTTAAAAAATTTTCTAGAAATTATTTTAATTTAATTTTTTGATATCTGATAGAGCACAAATTATGCATTGCGTGTACCAAATTTTATGATTTTTGGAGGTATCTAGACTAAGTTATGATAGAGTTTAATTTAGATCAAACTCTTAAGGGAAGAGTCCTAGGCACAGTGGACTCTTCCTTATCTACTCATGCCGCCCTCTTCTAGATTATTTTTTCACATAAAAATTAGATGGGATTTGGGGATTTTTATGGAGATGAAGTCCAGAAGTCCTAATGGTCGAACAAATGAGGATTTTGGTCAAAGAGGGACTCTAACTTGGTGCTATGCTTTTGTTTAAGAACCCTTGCACCAAGGCCCTTCACGTAGAAATATTTTATCATACCCAAAGGCTATCATTCCACATATCCCACATGCTCTCTATCCTCTCCCTCCCTCTCTTCTACATGCCTAAAAAGGTAGGCATGAATTTGAGAAGAAGATCCAATCAAACTTGTGAGGAGTTTAGCATCTATGCGATGGTATTCATGAGACGGACATGCTGCCTTCAGAAATTTTTTGAAGAACTTCCAGATCAGATTTAGATCTAATCTTTGAAAAAAAGATTTGTGAGAAGAATATATCTAGATCCTTCCTATGTGGATATGGATAGAGTCTAGGCATGAGTGTGGCTCCTTCCAGAACCTCAGGAAACATCAGGATTATCGTAGGGCAATCAGATTACCCAACCAAGGTATGATATTAAATCTGATTTAATTTTTATTTTAATTTTTAATATTAGATCACCATAATTAGATCTAAGAATTATTAGATTAGATTTTATCATTTAAATTTTTTTAAAAAAATTCATCTAAGATCTGCACAATCCTACGGTGGAAAATAGGATTTTTTCTTCAACTGGTATCAGAGCTAGGTTAGTAGTTCTTCAGATGTACCTTAGATCTAATTTTATTTTTATTTATGATTTAATATTAAAAAATTTTAGATATCACATCAGATATTATTAGATTTAAAATTAAAAAATTAAAAATTAAATATTTTAGATCTAATATGTATAAGATGCATGACTAGACTAGGTATAGAATAGTTCTATATGTAGTCTAGTATGATCATGTATTTATTTTAATTAAATATAATTTTAAATTTATTTAATTTATATTTTTTTAATATTATAATTATTATAATAAGATCTAAAAGTAAAAAATAAATTTTTTAATTTTTAATTTATTCATATGAGATATGAAAGTGCATGCTTAGACTAGTCATAGAATAGTTCTATAAGATATCTAGAATAGTTTTATATTTGATAAGATCAAATTTAAAATTTACTTTTTAGATTTAATATGTGATATTTCATATATGAAAGTATGCATATTGATGATACATGAGATGTATGCAAGATATGTATTAGTTAGATCTTTTTGTATGTAATATATGATCTAACTAGTTTTGTAGTAAAAAAATTATATTTCTAATTAAGGAGTTTTCCATGGCCGTCTGATCATAAGAATAAAGTAAAATTTAAATGTCCTCTCCTTCCATTCGATGGGGTGTTCTTATGGCATGTAGGGGTGCTGTAAGTTCATCCTTAATCAGAAATCAGAACTTATTTTTCTATAAAACCCTAGATACTGAAATTCTAGGATTTTTATTATATGTTTTATTCATGAATCCAAAATTTAATTAAGAATTATGATTATAAAATTAATTAGATCTAAAAATTATGAATTTTTAGATCTAAGACATATTCATAAAATTAGGTTCGGGCTTGGGTAGCTGAATTAGGTCTAGCGGTTGATCAAACCAAATCAAGAGTTGATTAGATGGGATCAAAGAAAGCTTAGTTTTGACTAGTCTAATAGGATTAAGTTTGGGTCAAGATCGAATCACATTGAAATATGACTCGATCAAGTCAAGACCTAATTTGGCTCCATAGTTTGAGCCTGAATTGTAGGCTAACCTAATCAGTTCTGATTCGATAATTTGATATCTAAGGTAAGTCTTGCAGACGCAACAGACTTATTTTTAATTAGAAGCTACTCGATTTGAATGTAGATGTGCGGACCCTTTCCGAGGTTGATTGTTCTCGATTGGATAGAGTGGTTCAGCTGCACTGAAAAGATATAACCATGTCTATTAGTCATTAGATGCTATGGGTTGGAGGATGGATTGGGCTCAATATTTTGGATACGGTGAGGGACCTAATCAAGAATCCAATCTATGCAAATGGTGGATCTGACTTAACTAAGGAGTGGATCAATATTCCGGACATGGTGAGATTCATGAATTAGAGATCATGTTAAGGTACACTATGATTAGAGAATCATTGGATAAGAGTTATCCACTCATCGATTTACCCATCACCAATAACTATTAGGTGAGGTGGTGAGTCGGTGGGACCACACCACCCACTAGAAATGAATAATTATGGAGATTTTCACATCTCTACCAAGGGAGTGTAGGGATCCAAGTAAATAATGGGGGCCTAATTTATTTAAAAATAAAACTCCTAAATAAATTGGTTAAGTCTAATTATAAAATCTAACTAGAAACTTTGATTCTCTATAGGATAGTGTCTGCGTCCAACCCACTAGTCCGTATCCTGGACAGCCATAGACTGACTGGACCTAACTGCAAGGATTGGCTCTGAAACATCAAAATTATTTTGGGTTCCAAGAAGTTAACTCATATGTTGGAATAGGATCCTCCCACCTTACTAGTCCATCCACCAGCTGATCAGAGAGCATCTCTTGAGAAGTAGACGAATGAAGATAACAAAGCCAGGTATTAAATATTGGGCTCGATGTTTGATGAGCTCTAGCACCAACATGAAGACATTAAGACTAGCCGCCAAATATTTGCTCACCTGTAAGAGTTGTTTGATGAATAGAGTCACGCAGCCAAATATCAAGTCACTAAAAGACTGTTTAAGGCTCAAATGCATGATGGGCAGTCGGTCCAAGATCATTGTCTGATGACGATCAAGAACTTAGAAGAGCTTGAGAATCTCGATGTCAAGTTAGATCAAAATCTATAGACTGATATAATTTTGTAGTCCTTGACTGATGCATATAGGCAGCTCATCAAGAACTACCATATGCATAAACTTCAAAATGCCTTGGCTGAGCTTATGAATATGCTGGTTATTATTGAGCTTTCTATGAAAGGTTCTAAAGGCTCAGTACTTGCTATGGAGCGGACTTCATCTAAGAGAAAATCTTTTGAAAAGAAGAAAAAGTTCGTGAAGAAGCAGAAGGTTGATGGTGGGAAGAAGAAGAAGAAAGAGCTAAAGAAGAAGACCGCTGACAAAGAAAAATATTTTTATTGCAACACTGATAGCCATTGGAAGTGGAACCGCCCTCTTTACTTGGCCATCCTGAAGAACAAGAAGGAGGTAGGTCCTTCTAGAGGTATGCTCATTATAGAATCTAATCTTATGATTTCTTCTGCATCCAGTTGGGTGCTTGACTCTGGTTCTAGTGCTCATTTGTGCATTTCTATGCAGGATCTTAAGGATAGCAGCAGGCTTAGGGATGGTGAGATGATCTTATGCATCGAAAACAATGCAAGAGTTGCTGCTATGGTCGTGAAAATCTATCCTCTATGATTACCATCAGGATTAGACATAGTATTTAGGGATTATTTTTATGTGCCTACGGCAAGTAGGAATTTGATTTCTATTTCATGTTTAGCATAGGAAGGCTATGTAATTAGTTTTCTTAAGGACCATTATAATATTTTTTATGAAAGAAATAAAATTGTAAGTGGTTTGCTTATAAATGGTCTCTATTAGTAATATATTGATATTTCTATTTTTAATATCAAGAAAAATATGAATGCCATATGATCAAAGCAACCTAGGGATAGTATAAATGATAGGTATCTTTGGCACCTTAGGCTAGGTCATATAACTGAAGATAGGGTTAACAAATTGAAAAAATCTAAGCTGTTGAGTCCATTGACTTTTGAGTCATATCTGATTTGTGAATCATGCCTTCATGGTAAAATGACCAAGCTCTCTTTTATGGGACATGGGGAAAGGGCCACAGACCTACTTGCCTTAGTACATACTGATGTATGCGACCCATTTGATGTGCCAGTTAGGAGTAATTACATCTACTTCATCACCTTTATCGATGGTTTATCTCAGTATGGATATGTATATTTGATGCGATACAAGTCTGAAGCTTTTGAAAAGTTTAAAGAATTCAGACTCAAAGTAGAAAAACAAACAAGAAAATCCATTAAGATTCTTCGATCAGATCAAGGAGGTGAATACCTTAGTTGAAAATTCCAAGACTATCTTAAGGATAATGGCATAGTCTCTCAATGGACTCCACCTGAAATATCTCAACTCAACGAAATTTTAGAATAGAGAAATCAGACCCTATTAGATATGGTTCGATCCATGATGAGCTTCACAGACCTTCCTAAGTTTCTTTGGGGACATAGTCTATTGACTGCTATATATCTACCAAATAGGGTTCTATCTAAAACCATTCCTACCATATCATATGAGATATGGCATGGTAAGAAATCAAGTCTGAGTCATCTTAGAATTTTGGATTGTCCGACCCATGTCAAGAGACAACAAGTGGATAAATTAGAATCTAGATCCTTCAGAGCTTGATTTATTGAATATTCGAAAGGGTCATTAGGATATTATTTCTATCTTTCAGAAGATCATAATGTGATTCTAAGTCGACATGCCAACTTTCTTGAAAAATAGTTTATTCAAGATGGTGGCATCGGGAGATAGATTAGGCTCAAGGAGAAAGTCTCCCAAGAGCCACAAGCCAAGGAACCTATGGAACCCAATTAGATTGAGCTAGTTTAATCACTACCTCATCCACCTCATAGATCAGAAAGGATTTTCTATCCCCCTGAAAGGTACTTAGGTACTATTTCAAAGGACGTGGAGGAAATATTTCTCACAGGAAAAAGGTTTCATGGTGATGATTCCAAAACTTATGATGATACGATATTAGATATCGACTCTGAGAAATGGTTAGAGCTAATGAAGTTAGAGATTGACTCAATACACTCGAACTAAGTCTGGACCTTGGTAGATCTACTTGAAGGTATAGTATCTATTGGGTGTAAATTGATCTTCAAGAGAAAGATAGGTGCCGATGGAAATGTAGAGACATTCAAACCAAGGCTCATAGTAAAAAGATATAGTTAGCATGAAGACATTGACTATCTGGATACTTTTTCATCAGTAGCTATGCTCAAATCCATCTGCACATTGCTTGCTATTGTAGCCTATTTTGATTATGAAATATGACAGATGGACGTAAAAATGATATTTTTTAATGGATATCTTGAGAAACATATCTATATGGAATAGCCATTGGATTTCACATCCAGTGATACTGATCATAAGGTTTACAAGCTGGAAAGATCTATATATGAACTTAAGCAAGCATCTCGGAGCTAGAATGCTTGGTTTAATGATGTGATCAAATCATTTGGATTCATCAAGAATAAGGAGGAGCCCTATATTTTCAAAAAGGTCAGTGAGAGTGCTGTTGTCTTTCTCATACTGTACATGGATGACATCCTCCTAATTTAGAATAATATTTTCATGTTGACTACAGTCAAAATATGGTTGTCTAAAGAATTCTCCATGAAAGACCTAGGAGAGGCATCCTTTATTCTAGGAATTAAGGTCTATAGAGATAGACCAAATAGAATGCTGGGTCTCTCATAGAAAATGTACATAAAGGAAGTGCTAAAGAGGTTTAGCATAGAAAACTCCAAGAGGGGATTGATGTTAGATAGTATCCTAGGAGCCAGATTGGCTAACACTTGTAATACACTTCTAATGATAATTTTATAATTTTAACTATAAATTAATAAAAGAATTATTTTCTATCATAGTATATATTTAAAGTGTATGTGATACATCCTTTAAGTTAATGGTAATGATAATTCATATTTTTAAAGAGTTGAAAATTTATGACATGAATTTTCAAAATTAACTCATAAACTACTCCCCATCGTAGGATCATCAAGAGGATGGTGATTGATTCAGAAAGTTGGTGTACGATCGCTTTTTCTGAGTAGATGAGTCTTGAGTCTACAGTGTGGAAACACTGGAGCGAGAGTATAGGTACTCGTTAGAGAACGAGAGTACTAAACATGACCACCTCGAGTATTCATAAGGAAGTCTACCTCTTTGTCGATGACTGGCTCGATGTTGTAGTAGTGTGTTTGGTTCATTGATCTGAGGTGCATCGATAATTTATCCTGTGGGTGTTATAGTTTGACTACACCATAACTCGATCTCCTAGCCATTCAAAATCCTAAGGTGTATGTTGGTTATAGTATGTTCATTGTAGGAATTAGATTGCACCAATTAGAGATCTATCTACCTCGATAGATGAGGAGTAGCCCTATGATGATCATGAGAATCGAGTCTATAAGCCCATGGCCATGGCAGAGTGTAGATGATAGAAAGAGTTTCTATAAAGATTTCACATAGGACACGAACCGAATGATTAATTCATATGACGGATATTGGGTTAGACGAGTTCACATTAACATTAATCCTATCGAGGCTCAAGATAGAAGAACCCAATCACACAGGTAGCTACACCAAGTGATTCACTTTCAATTTTGATGGGTTGCCACTATATACTGTTAGGTATCATTGGTGGATTTTTGGAGCAATTAGAATGATTTTGATGATTTATCATTCTAATTGTATGAATCAGAAAAGTTTTGGTCCATCGAAAGGTATTTCGATGATGTCAATGATAGAGATTATGACATGTCTCATTACCATATAAAATTGAACCTAACTAGGTCACACAAATAAGGGTTTGGGTCTGAATGTTATCAATTGAGTTAAGCTAGTTCAATTGATTTCGATTAGATCCAATCAAGTTCAATGTAATCGTGCTAGCGCACTATTGAGCCTGACTTTCTCCTTTTATAATCTTTCTGATTCATCTGAACCAAGTCAAATTTGATTTGACTCATTTCTATGTCTTGAATGGATTTATTTTCACCTGACTTGAGTAAGTCCAGGTTAGATTAATTATGAAAATTAAATTCATTCCTAGTGTAATTTGACCAGGGTCAATAGTTGACCCAATTGATAGAATTGAGGGTTACATGATCAAAGATTTTTAAAAAATTTTTTAGAAATAATTTTGCTCTAATTTTTGGATATGAAATAGGGCACAAGATATATTTTGGGTGTGCAAAATTTTGTGATTTTTGAAGGTGCCTAGACTGGGTTTTGATAGAGTTTGACATAGATTAAACTCTTAAGGGAAGAGTCCTAAATCCACATGGACTCTTACTTATCCTTTCATGCCACCACCTTTCAGATGAATTTTTGGCATCAAAACCATATGGGATTTGGGGTTTTTCATGGAGATCAGGTCTAGGAGTCCTAATGGTTGAATTAAGAAGGTTTTTGGTCAAAAAGAGACTCTTTATGGTGCTATATCTTGTTTAAGAACTCTTCTCATGAAATTGCCTAAATATAATTTATTTTTTCCACATCCAAAGGAGCCTTTTCTCTGATATCCACACCCCCTCTATCATCTCTCTCCCTCTCTTCTACATGCCTAAAAAGTTAGGCACAAATTTGAGTTGAAGGTCCAAGATTTTTGGCACAAGATTCAGCATCTACGCAATGGTGTTCATGAGACGAACAGGCTGCCTTGAGAAGTCATTTTGAAGACTTTTTAAATCAGATCTGGATATAATTTTTAGAGAAGAGATTTATAAGAAGAAGACGTTCAGATCCTGCCCAAGTGGATATCGGTAGAGGCCAGGCGCGTGCGTGGCTCCATCCAGAACCTCAGGAATCAATAAGATCATCATAGGGTAATTAGATTACCAAATTAGATATTTGAAATTAAATTAAATTTAATTTTATTTTTAACTTTTAATATCAGATCTCTATGATTAGATCTAAAAAGTCTCAGATATGATTAGAATTTTTTTAAAAAATTAAAATATTTCTTCAGATCCAATCAGATCTGAATAATTTTGTGCCGAAAAAATAGATTTTTCCTTCAACTGGTATTAGAGCCAGATTACAGTTCTTCAAATCTATTTTAGATCTAATTTTATTTTAATTTTTGATCTAATATTAAAAAATTTTAGATGTCACATCAGATGTAATTAGATTTAAAATTAAAAAATTAAAATTAAATTATTTAGATCTAATATGTATGATGCATGAGTAGACTGAAAATAGAATAGTTCCAATTATAGTCTAGAATAATCATATTGTTAATTTGATTAAATATAATTTTAGACATATTTAATTATATTTTTTTAATATTATAATTATTGTAATCAGATCTAAAAAATAAAAAATAAAATTTTTAATTTTTAATTTATTCATATTTGATATGAAAAAATGCATGTTTAGACTAGTTGTAGAATAGTTCTACAAATTATCTAGAATAATTTTATTTTGATATGATCAAATTTAAATCTATTTTTTAGATATTATATATGATATTTTAGATCTAGAAAATATACATGTTTAATTTAGTGATGATACATGTGATGTATGCAAAGAATGTATTAGTTAGATCATTAATTATATATGTGATATATGATCTAGATCTAACTAGTTTTGTAGTTTCAATTATATTTCTGATTAAGGCATTCTCCTTGATCGTCCGATCATAAGAAAAAAGTAGGGTTTAAAGATGCTCTCCTTCTATTCAATGGGGTGTTCTTATGGTATGTTGGGGTGCTATGCGTTCGTCCTTAATCAAAAATCAGAATTTATTTTTCTACAAAATTCTAGATTCTAAAACCCTAGGATTTTAATATATTTTTTTTATTTATGAACCCAAACTTAATTAAGAATTATGATTATTAAACTAATTAGATCTAAAATTAAGAATTTTTAGATCTAAGATATTTTCATAAAATTAGGTTCGGGCTTAGGTAGCTCAATTAGGTCTAGCAGTTGATCAAAATGAATCAAGAGTTGGTTAGGTGGGATCAAGAGTACTTAGAATTGACCAGCCCAATAGTTGTAAGTCTGGGTCAAGGTTGACTCATAGTCACATGTGATCGATCTAATTAAGGCCTAATTTGGCTCCATGGTTCAAGCCTGAATTGTAGGCTAACCCGATTAGTTCTGGTTCGATAAATTGATGTCTAAGGTAAGTTTGGCAAATATGATTGATTGGTTTTTAATTAGGAGTTACTCGATCTGAATGCATTGTTGTCGAGTTAATGGCATATTTCTTCCATCGATCTCACTTACCTGGCCATTTGTATCAACCCAATTCTGATTTGAGGTGGCTAATAGTTTGAGCTAAACCATGCCACTAGGCTTGTCATAACTATGATGACTGAGTCAAAACCAAGAGACCTAAATTGAATCTTCCTAAGAAAAGATTAAGTCAATTGGTCTTCTATCATTGTAGATGTGCGGGCCCTTTTCAGGATTGATTATTCTCGACTGGTTATAGTGGCTCAATTGCATCGAGAAGATGTAATCACATCTATTAGGCATTGGATGCTATGGGTTGGAGGATGGATTGGGCTCAATATTTTGGATACGGTGAGAGATCCAATCAAAAATTTAATTCATGCAAATGGTGGGTCTGACTTAACTAAGAAGTGGATCAATATTTCAGACACGATGAGGTTCATGAATTAGAGATCAAGATTAGATGCACCATGATTAGAGAATCATTGGATAAGAGTTGTCCACTCATCGGTTGACCTATCACCAATAATTGTTAGGTGAGGTGGTGAGCCAGTCGATGGGACTGCACCATCCACTAGAAATCAATTGATCGCAAAGATTTTCGCATCTCTGCCTAGGGAGTATTGGAATATGAGAAAATAGTGGGAGCCTAATTTATTTAAAAATAAAATTTTTAAACATATTGATTAAGTCTAATTATAAAATCTAACTAAAAACTTTGACTCTCTGTAGAAAAATATCTACATCCAATCCACTAGCCCAAATCCTAGACACCCATAGACTGACCAAACCCAACTTCAAGGATTAGCTCCGAAATATCAAAATTATTTTGGGTTTCGAGAAGTTCACTCATATATTGGAATAGGACCCTCCCACTTTACCAGCCCGTCCATCCACTGATCAGAGAGCATCTCTAGAGAAGTGGATGGATAATGATAACAAAGGTAGGTATTACATGTTGGGCTCGATGTCTGATGAGCTCCAGCACCAACATGAAGATATTAAGACTAACTGCCAAATGTTGGCTCACCTGTAAGAGTTGTTTGGTGAACAAAGTCATGTAGTCAAATATCAAGTCACTATAAGACTTTTTAAGGCTCAAATGCGTGATGGTCAGTCGGTCTAAGATCATTGTCTGATGATGATCAAGGACTTAGAAGAGCTTGAGAAGTTCGGTGTCAAGTTGGATAAGGATTTATAGATTGATATAATTTTGCAATCCTTGACTGATGCATTTGGGCAGTTCATCATGAACTACCATATGCATAAACTACAGAATGCTCAGGCAGTACTTATGAATATGCTGGTTACTACCGAGCTTTCTATGAAAGATTCTAAAGGCTCAGTACTTTCTATGGAGCGGACTTCTTCCAAGAGAAAGTCTTTTGAAAAGAAGAAGAAGTCCGTGAAGAAGCAGAAGATGGATGGTGAGAAGAAGAAGAAGGCAGAGCTAAAGAAGAAGACCGCTGATAAAAAAAAAATATTTTTATTACAACACAAATGGTCATTAGAAGCGAAACTACCCCTTATACCTAGCCAGCCTGAAGAACAAGAAGGAAGCAGATCCTTCTGGAGGTATGCTCGTTATAGAATCTAATCTTACGATTTCTTCTGCATCCAGTTGGATGCTTGACTCTAGTTCTAGTGCTCACTTATGTACATCTATGCAGGGTCTTGAGGATAGTAGGAGGCTGAGGGATGGTGAGATGATCCTATACATCGAGAATGGTGCAAGAGTTACTATAGTGGCCATGGGAGCCTACCCTCTATGATTACCATTAGGATTAGATTTAGTTCTTAGAGACTATTTTTATGTGCCTACAGCAAGCAGAAATTTTATTTCTATTTCATGTTTAGCACTGGAAGGCTATGTAATTAGTTTTCTTAAGGACCATTATAATATTCTTTATGAAAGAAATAAAATTATAAGTGGTTACCGTATAAATGGTCTCTATCAGTTACATATTGATGTTTCTATTTTCAATATCGAGTAAAATATGAATGCCATAGGATCAAAATGACCTAGGCATAGTCCAAATGATAGGTATCTATGGCACCTTAGGCTAGATCATATAGTGAAAGATAGGGTTAACAAATTGGAGAAATTCAGGCTATTGAGTCCGTTGACTTCCAAGTCATATTCGATTTATGAATCATGCCTTCATGGCAAAATGACCAAGCTTTCTTTTATAGGACATGGGAAAAGGGCCATAAACCTACTTGTCCTAGTACATACTGATGTGTGCGGCACATTTGATGTGCCGACTAGAGGCAACTATGTCTACTTCATCATCTTTACCGATGATTTATCTCAGTATGGATATGTGTATTTGATGCGATATAAATCTAAAGCTTTTGAAAAGTTTAAAGAATTTAGACATGAAGTAGAAAAATAAATCAAAAAACCTATTAAGGTTCTTCGATCAGATCAAGGAGGTGAATACCTTAGTCAGGAATTCCTAGACTATCTTATGCAAAATGGCATAGTATCTCAATGGATTCCATCTAGAACACCTCAACTCAATGGAGTTTCAGAATAGAGAAAACAGACCTTATTAGATATGGTCTGATCTATGATGAGCTTCATGGATCTTCCTGAGTTTCTTTGGGGATATAGTCTAATGACGGCTATATATTTACTAAATAAGATTTTCTCTAAAATCATTCTTACCACACCGTATGAGATATGGTATGGTAAGAAACCAAGTCTGGGTCACCTCAGAATTTGGAGTTATTCAGCTCATGTCAAGAGACAATAGATGGATAAGTTAAAGTATAGGTCCTTTAGAGCTCAATTTATTGGATATCCTAAAGAGTCATTAGGATATTTTTTCTATCTTCCAGAAAATCATAATGTGATTGTGAGTCAACATGCCATCTTTCTTGAAAAATAGTTTATTCAATATGGTGGCATCGAAAGGCAGATTAGGCTCGAGGAGAAAGATTCCTAAGAGCAACGAGCTAAGGATCCTATGAAACCCAATCAGATTGAGCTAATTCAATCACTAGCTCCTTCACCTCATAGATCAGAAAGGATTTTCCATCCTCCTGAAAGGTTTTTAGGTACTATTTCGAAGAACGTAGAGGAAATATTTCTCATGAAAAATGAGGTTCATGATGATGATTCCAAAACCTATGATGAGGTGATATTAGATATCGATTCTGAGAAATGGTTAGAGGCAATGAAGTCAGAGATTGACTCAATGTGCTTGAACCAAGCTTGGACCTTGGTAGATCCACCAGAAGTTATAGTACCTATTGGATGTAAATGGATCTACAAGAGAAAGATAGGTGCGATGGAAATGTGGAGACATTCAAGATTAGATTAGTTGCAAAAGGATATAGTCAGCGCGAAGGCATTGACTATCAGGATACCTTCTTGCCAGTAGCCATGCTAAAATCCATCCACACATTGCTTGCTGTTGTATCATATTTTGATTATGAAATATGGTAGATGGATGTGAAAACAATCTTCTTAAATGGATATCTTCCAGAAGATATCTATATGGAATAGCCATTAGGTTTTACATCCAGTGAAGTTAATCACAAGGTCTACAAGCTATAAAGATCCATCTATGAACTTAAGCAAGCATCTCGGAGTTGGAATGCTCATTTCAATGATGTGATCAAATCATTTAGATTCATCAAGAATGAGGAGGAACTGTGTGTATTCAAAAAGATCAGTAGAAGTGCTGTTGTCTTCCTCATACTGCATGTGGATGATATCCTTCTTATTGAGAATGATATTTTCATGTTGACCATAGTTAAAATGTGGTTATCAAAAGAGTTCTCTATGAAAGACCTAGGAGAGGCATCCTTTATTCTAGGACTTAAGGTCTATAGGGATAGGCTGAATAGGATGCTGGGTCTCTCATAGAAGATGTACATAGAGGAGGTACTAAAGAGGTTTAGCATGGAAAACTCCAAACGGGGATTGGTGCCCTTCAGACATGGCATTCATCTCTCCAAGAAGATGTGTTCCAACACATCTGAGGAGATTGAATGCATGAGCAAGATCTCTTATGCTTCGATAATAGGGAGCCTCATGTACGCCATGCATGTGCACGACCTGATATGGTCCATGCTGTGAGTGTCACGAGCAGATATCAGTCGAATCCAGATGAAGAGCACTAGACTTCTGTGAAATGTATCCTTAAGTACTTGAGAAGGACTAAGGATATGTTCTTGATTTTTGATAATGAAGAACTCCAGGTCCAGGGTTATATAGACTCAGATTTTATGTCTAATATAGATGATCGAAAGTCGACATCTGATAGTCTATTTGTGTGTAATGGTGGTACTGTCAACTAGAAGAATTTCAAGCAGACTGTGATAGTAGATTCCACCATGGAAGTAGAGTACATTGCTGCATCAAAGCTACAAAGGATGCATTCTGGTATAAGAAGTTTGCCACAGAACTCAAAGTGATGCCATCAGATGCCATCCCTCTATATTGCGACAATAATGGTGCCATTGCCCAAGCTAAGGAGCCGAGGTCTCATCAGAAATTCAAGCACATCGAGCGACGATTCCACCTCATCCATGATTACCTCGAGAAGGATTAAGTCGAGGGCGAGAGAGTCGACTCCATGGATAATGTGGCAGACCCACTAATGAAGCCTTTAGGCCAGCAGAAGATCGAAATCTACCTTGAGAAGATGGGACTTTGATTTGTAGCCAATTGGCTTTAGGTCAAGTGGGAGTTTATTAGATGTGTGCCCTAGAAGCCAGATTGGCTAACAGTTGTAATATCCTTCTAAGAATAATTTTATAATTTTGATTATAAATTAATTAAATAATTATTTTCTATCATAGTGTGTATTTAAAGTGTATGTGATACATCCTTTGAGTTAATGGTAATAATAATTCATATTTTCAAAGAGTTCAAAATTTAAGACATGAATTTTCATAATTAACTCATAAACTGCTCCTAACTGTAGGATCATCATGAGGATGGTGATTGATTCGGAAGATTGGTGTACGATCACTTCTTTTGAATAGATGAGTCTTGAGTCTATGGTGTGGAAACATCGGAGTAAGAGTATAGATACTCGTTAGAGAATGAGGGCACTGAGCTTGACCATCTCGAGTATTCATAAGAAAGTCTACCTTCTCATCGTTGATTGGCTTGATGTTGTAGTAGTGTGTCTGGTTCTTTAATCTAAGGTGCATCGATAATTCACCTTGAGGTTGTTGTAGTTTAACTACACCATAACTCGATCTCCTAGCCATTCAAAATCCTGAGGTGTATGTTGGTTATAATACGTTCATTGTAGGAATTGGATTGCACCAATCAGGGATCTATCTATCTCGGTAGATGAAGAGTAGCCTTATGATCATCATGAGAATTGAATCCATAAGCCCATGGCCATGGTAGAGTGAAGATGATAGAAAGAGTTTCTATATAGGTTTCACATAAGACTCGAATCAAATGATTAATTCATATGATGGATATTGGGTTTGACGAGTTCACCATAACCCTAATCCTATCATAGCTTAAGATAGAGGAACCCAATCACATAGGTAGTTGCACCGAGAGGTTCACTTTCAGTTCTGATGGATTGCCACCATATACTGCTAGGTGTCACTGGTGGATTTTGGAAGCAATTAGAATGATTTTGATGATCGATCATTCTAATTGTATGAATCAGAAAAGTTTTGATCCATCGAAAGGTATTTCAATGATGTTGATGATGGAGATCACATGTCTTATTTGTTATATATATGTGTCTTAGAAGCCAGAATTGGCTGTACACTTTTAGGGGCAAAATTGTAATTATAACTATAATCAATAAAATGGGTTATTTTCTATCACATATGTGTATTTAGTGTCTGTAATACATCCTTTGAGTTAATGGTAATGATAATTCATATTTTCAAGAGTTAAAAATTTAAGACATGAATAATCATTATTAACTCATAAAATGCTCCCGACCATAGGATCATCACAAGGATGGTGATAGATTCGGAAGATTGGTGTACAATCGCTTCTCTTCAGTAGATGAGTCCTGAGTCTATGGTGTGGAGACATCGGAGCGAGAGTATAGGTACTCATTAGAGAACGAGGGCACTGAGCGTGACCACCTCGAGTAGTCATTAGATAGTCTACCTTCTCGTCAATGACTGACTCGATGCTGCAGTAGTGTGTCTGGTTCATTGACCTGACATGCGTCGGCAATTCATCTTAAGGGTGTTATAGTTTGACTACACCATTACTCGGTCTCCTAGCCATTCGGAATCCTAAGGTGTATGTTGGCTATAGCATGTTCACTGTAGGAACTGGATTACATCAAGATAGAATCTATCTACCTCGGTGGTAGAGGAGCAGCCCTATGATGATCGTGAGAATCAAGTCTAGAAGCCCATGGCTATGGCAGAGTGAAATAATAGAAAGAGTTTCTATTTAGGTTTTCACATCGGACTTGAATCGAATGATTACATCATATGACAGAAACTAGGGTTTGATGAGTTTACCATAACCCTAATCTGATTAGGCTCAAGATAGAAGAACTTAATCACACAAGTAGCTGCACCAAGAGGTTCGCATTCAGCTCTGATGGGTTGCCACCATATACTGCTAGGTGTCATTGGTTGATTTTGGGAGCAATTAGAATGATTTAGATGATCGATCATTCTAAATGTTCAAATCAGAAGAGTTCTGGTCGATCAAAAGGAGTTTTGATGATGTCGATGATAGAGATCATAACATATCCCATTACCATACAGAACTAAACCTAACGGGTCACACAAATAAGGGTTTGAATCTGGTGATCATCAATTGAACTGATCTAGTTCAATTGATCTGAATGAGATTCAATTAGGTTCAAGGAAATCGTGCTAGCACTCGATTGAACCTACCGTTCTTCTTTTACTATCATAAATAAGTTGTCCTGACTGAGCCAAAGAAGTTTGTGCTCAATCAGAGGCCTTCATATGGTCTGACTAGAGGTTGTCCAAGTCAGAAAAGGTTGTCTTATTTTGTAAGACATTACCTACCATTTTTGGTCACCTGCCATTTCTCGTTCTTTGACTTTGGTCAAAAGTCTACCTTTGACTGGTCAAATGTTGAACATTGATACTTTGACTTCGTCCATGTGTCATGCACCTATTGGAGAGCTAGTGGGGGCCTGTCCCCTATCATAACCTGGCAAGGAAGAGGGCGCACGCCACCCTTGGCGTGTGCCCAAGTTGGAGGCGCCCAGGAGTCCCTGTTGGACAGGGACTCCATCTCCTTTTTGGATTTCGATTAGAGTTCTCCTAAGAACCAAGTTTGACTGATCTTAGGCACCATCTAAGGAGGAATCCAGGGGACTCTATTCCCACCAATCAGATTTAGATCTGATTTCACAAAGGATTGTGATTGGTTGGGAAGGAGAGGAGTTGGATCACAGACAGTCTATAAATAAGACCCTACGCCCAACTCAAATAATGATTGAATCACAATTCCCTATGCCCCAAGGCTGCCTCTCCCCTCTTCTTCCACACCAAACCCACCTTCTCCCTCTCCTCTCCTCTCCACATCCAAAAGAAGTTTTGGATTTTGGTTGGTGCGATGCAGACGAGAGAAAGGCGACTGAAAGCTAGAAGGCTGCACTGCTGCAAAGGATGACTGCTGATCTTCGAAAAGAGTTTTGAAGATCCTCCAGATTAGATCCAGATCTAATTTTTGGAGATGTGATAGAGAAGAAGAGGATCTCTAGATTCAGTCCGAGTGGATATCGGTAGAGGCCAAGCACTTGCGTGGCAAGATTCAGAACCTTCCGCTGCTTATAGGATCATCAATGGGTAATAGGATTACCCACTTCAAGGTAAATTAAATCTAGTTTAATTTATTTGATTTTATTTTAATTTCTAAAATAATAATAATTAGATCTGAAATATCTTTGATCTGATCTAGATTAAAGAGAAAAATTTTTGAAATATATCTCTTGATCTGATCAGATCTGAACGAACCTGGTCCGGGAAATCAGGATTTTCCTTCAACTAGTATCAGAGCAAAGGTTCTAAAAGTATTTAGATCTAATTTTAAATTTATTTTAATTAAAAAATAAGTAATTTCAGATGTCACATGAGATGTGATCAGATCTGAAATAAAAAAAATTAAAATTAAATGATTTGGATCTAAGATTAGAAAATATGCATGACTAGTTCTAAAATAGAATAGTTCTATAGAATAGTCTTGTATGTTTTCAATTTAATTTGATTAAATCATATTTTAGATTGATTTATTTACTATTTTTTGATATTATAATGGTTATAATAACATCTAAAAAATAGAAAATAAAATTATTTAATTTTAAACATCATATGAGATATGATAGATGCATGTCTAGACTAGTTGTAGATAGTTCTACATAATTATCTAGATTAGAATTTATTTTGATTAGATCAATTTAAATCTAATTTTTTAAATTATAATGCGATAATTTAGATCTAAAAATATGCATGATTCGATACATAAGATGTATGCAAAATATGCCATAATTATATCTAATTTATATATGAGATATATGATATAGATCTAAAACTATTTTGTAGAATAGCATGTCCTGATTAAGGCGTTCCCCTTGGCTGTCCGATCATAAGAATGAAGAACGGATTAAAGGCCCTCTCCTCCCATTTGATGGTGTGTTCTTATGATGTGTAGGGGTGGTTGCGCGTTTGTCCTTAATCGGGAACCCAAAACTTACTTTCTACAAAACCCTAGATCCTAAAACCCTAAGATTTATTGTGCATATTTTGTTTATGAACCCTACTTAATTAAGAATTAAGATTATAAAATATAAAATTAGATCTAAAATTGAGAATTTCAGATCTAAGACATATTCATAATACTGGGTTTGGGCTTGGGTAGCTCAATTAGGTCTAAGTGGTTGATTAAACTGAATCAAGAGTTGGTTAGATGGGATCAACAATGCTTAAATTGATCAGTCTAATAGGATTAAGTCTGGGTCAAGATCGAGTCACAATCAAGCAAGACCTAATTAGGCTTAGAGGTTAGAGTCTAGATTGTAGGCTAACCCAATTGGTTCTGGCTCAACAATTTGGTGTCTAAGGTAAGTTTGGCACATACGGTCGATTGGTTTTTAATTGAAAGCTACTCGACCTGAATGCGTTCTTGTACGAGTTAATGGCATATTCCTTCCACCGGTCTCACTTACCTAGCCATATTTGTTAACCCAATTCTGATCTGAGGTGGTCAATAATCCGAGCTAACCCATGCCACTAGGTTAGTCATAATTGTTATGACTATGACAAGTCTAGTTTAATGAGACCTGAATCAATTCTTCCTAAGAAAAGATTAAGTCTGAGGTCTTCCACCATTGTAGATGTGCAGGCCCTTCCTGGGGTTGATTGTTCTCAACTGGATACAGTGGCTCAGTTGCATCGGGAAGACGCAATCATGTCTATTAGGCATTGGATGCTATGGGCTGGAGGATGAGTTGGGCTCAATATTCTGGATACGATGAGAGACTCAATTAGGAACCCAGTCTATGCAAATGGTGGGTTTGACTTAACTAAGGAGTGGATCAATATTTCGGATACGGTGAGATTCATGAATTAGAGACCAAGTTTGGGTGCAACATGATTAGAGAATTGTTGAACAAGAGTTGTTCACTCATTGGCTAACCCATCATCAATAACTGTTAGGTGAGGTGATGAGTCAGTTGGTGAGACCGCACCACCCACTAGAAATCATTAATCATCGAGATTTTGCATCTCTATGGAGGGAGTGTAGGGATCCAAGAAAATAGTGGGAGCTAATTTGTTTAAAAATAAAATTTCTAAACAAATTGTTCAAGTCATAATTACAATATCTAATTAGAATCTTTGACTCTCTATAGGAAAATATCTGCGTCCAACCCATTGGCACATATCCTGGACACACACAGACTGACCAAACCCAATTATAAAGATTGGCTCAGAAACTACAAAATTATTTTGGGTTCCAAAAAGTTAACCTATGTTTTGGATCAGAACCCTCCCACCTTACCAGCACGTCCATCCACTGAACAGAGAGCATCTCTAGAAAAGTGGATAAATGAAGATAATAAGGCCAGATATTACATGTTGGGCTCGATGTCTGATGAGCTCCAGCACCAATATGAAGATATCGGGACTGCTCACCAAATATTGGCTCACCTGCAGGAGATGTTTGGTGAATAGAGTCGCACAGCCAAGTATCAAGTCACGAAATGACCTTTTAAGGCTAAGATGCATGATGGGCAGTCAGTCCAAGATCACTGTCTGATGATGATTAAGGACATGGAAGAGCTTAAGAAGCTCAGTGCGAAGTTAGACTTGGATCTGCAGAACGACATTATTCTGCAATCCTGGACTGATGCATATGGGCAATTCATCATGAATTAGCACATGCATAAACTTCAAAATTCCTTGGCCGAATTAATGAACATGCTGGTTACCGCTGAGCTTTCTATGAAAGGTTCTAAAGGCTCAGTTCTTGCTATGGAATGAACTTTTTCCAAAAGAAAGTCTTATGGAAAGAAAAAGAAGTCTGCGAAAAACCAAAAGGAAGAAGGAGCAAAGAAGAAGAAGGCAGAGCCAAAGAAAAAGGCGATGTCAAAGGAAAGTGTTTCCATTGCAACAGCGACGGCCATTGGTAGTGGAACTGCCCTACTTACCTAGGCCACCCTGAAGAACAAGAAGGAAGGTCCTTCTGAGGTATGCTCATTATTGAGTCTAACCTTATGGTTTCTTCGGCATCCAGTTGGGTACTTAACTCTGGTTCTAGTGCTCATCTGTGCACTTCCATGAGGGTCTTGAGGATAGCAAGAGGCTAAGGGATGGGGACATGATCCTACGCATCGATAATGGAGCAAGAGTTACTGCAGTGGCGGTGGGAACATACTCTCTTCGATTACCATCTGATTTAGACTTAGTTTTGAAAGACTGTTATTATGTGCCTGCAACTAACAGAAATTTGATTTCTATTTCATGCTTGGCACGAGAAGGCTATGTGATTACCTTCTTTAAGGACCATTGTAATATTCTTTATGAAAGAAATAAAATTGCAAATGGTTTCCTTATTAATGGACTTTATCAGCTACATATTGATGTACCTGTTCTAACTATCGAGCAAAATGTGAATGCCAAACGACCTAGGGATAGTCCAAATGATAGATATCTATGGCACCTAAGATTAGGTCATATAACAGAAGATAGGATTATCAAATTAGAGATAAATGGGCTATTGAGTCCATTGACTTCCGAGTCATATCCTACTTGTGAATCCTACCTTCAAGGCAAAATGACCAAACTCCCTTTCGTTAGAAATGGGGAAAGGGCCACAGATCTCCTTGCCCTAGTACATACTGATGTGTGCGGCCCATTTGACGTGCCAGCTAGAGACAATTTGCCTACTTCATTACCTTTACTGATGATCTGTCTAGGTATGGGTATGTGTATCTTATGAGACACAAGTCTGAAGCTTTTGAAAAGTTCAAAGAATTCAGACATGAAGTAAAAAAATAAACTAAAAAACCCATTAAGGTTCTTCGATCAGATTGAGGAGATGAATACCTTAGCCGAAAATTCCTAGACTATCTCAAGGAAAATGGCATAATCTCTCAATGGACTCCACCAGGAATACCTCAACTCAACGAGGTTTTAGAACGGAGAAATCGGACCCTATTGGATATGGTACGATCCATGATGAGCTTCACAGACCTTCCTAATTTCCTTTGGGGACACTCATTGTTAACTTCAATGAATAGGGTTTCCTCTAAGATCGTTCCTACCATACCGTATGAGATATGGCATGGTAAGAAACCAAGTCTGAGTCATCTCAGAATTTGGGGTTGTCCGGCTTATGTCAAAAGACAACAAGCGGACAAGTTAGAGTTTAGGTCCTTCAGAGCTCGATTCATAGGATATCCTAAAGAGTCATTAGGATACTATTTCTACATTCCAGAAGACCACAATGTGATTGTGAGTCGACATGCCATCTTTTTTGAAAAATAATTTATTCAAGATAGCGGCATCGAAAAGTAGATTAAGCTTGATGAGAAAGTCTCATAAGAACAACGTACTAAGGACCAATTGGAACCAAATCAGGTTGAGCCAATAAGAACACTACCTCCACCTCATAGATCGGAAAGAGTTTTCCATCCCCCTGAAAGATACTTAGGCATTATTTCAGAGGACGTAGAAAAAATGTTCCTCATAGGTAATGGTGTTCATGATGATGATCCCAAAACCTACAATGAGGCGATATCAAATATCGACTCTGAGAAATGGCTAGAGGCAATGCAGTCAGAAATCGACTCGATGCACTCAAACCAAGTCTGGACCTTGGTAGATCCACAGAAGGTATAGTACCTATTGGGTGTAAATGGATTTTCAAGAGAAAGATTGGTGCAGATAAAAATTTAGAGACATTCAAGGCTAGACTAGTGGCAAAAGGTTATAGTCAACACGAAGGCATTGACTATTAGGAAACCTTTTTTCCAGTGGCTATGCTAAAATCCATCCACACATTGCTTGCCGTTGCAGCCTATTTGGATTATGAAATATGGCAAATGGACGTGAAAATGACATTCTTGAATGGATATCTTGAGGAAGATATCTATATGGAACAGCCGCTAGGTTTCACATCCAGTGATACTGATCACAAGGTTTGCAAGCTGCAAAGGTCCATATATGGACTTAAGCAAGCATCTTGGAGCTGGAACACTCGTTTTAATGATGTGATCAAAACATTTGATTTCATCAAAAATGATGAGGAACCGTGTATTTTCAAAAAGGTCAGTGGGAGCACTATTGTCTTCCTCGTATTGTACGTGGATGACATCCTCCTTATTAGGAATGATATTCCCATGTTAACGATAGTCAAAATATAGTTGTCCAAACAATTCTCCATGAAAGACCTAGGTGAAGCATCCTTTATTCTAGGAATTAAGGTCTATAGGGATAGACCGAATAGAATGCTAGGACTTTCATAGAAGATGTACATAGAGAAAGTACTAAAGAAGTTTAGTATGGAAAACTCTAAGAGGGGATTAATACCCTTCAGACATGGTATTCATCTTTCCAAGAAGATGTGCCCGAGCAAACCTGAGGAAAATAGAATGCATGAGCAAGATCCCTTATGCTTCTGCAATAGGGAGCCTCATGTATGCCATGCTATGTACATGACCTGATATAGCCCATGTTGTGAGTGTCACAAGCAGATATCAGTCAAATCCATATGATGAACATTGAACTTCTGTGAAATGTATCATTAAGTACTTGAGAAGAACTAAGGATATGATGTTGGGTCTTTGGTAATGGAGAACTCCAAGTCTAGGGATACACAGACTCAGATTTCATGTCCGATATAGATGATCGAAAGTCGACATTTGGGAGTCTATTTTGTGTGCAATGGTGGTGCTGTCAGCTAGAAGAGTTTCAAGCAAACGGTAATAGCAGATTCCACCATGAAAAAGGAATATATCACTACGTCAGAGGCTGCAAAGGAAGCCTTTTGGTACAAGAAGTTTACTGCAGAAATTGCAGTAATGCCATCAGATGCCATTCCTCTATACTGTGACAATAATGGCGCCATAGCCCTTGCTAAGGAGCCAAGGTCTCACCAGAAATCCAAGCATATTGAGCGATGATACCACCTCATCCACGATTACCTCAAGAAGGATTATGTCGAGGTCAAGAGAGTCAATTTCACAGACAATATGGTAGACCCACTCACAAAGCCGTTGGGACAACAAAAGATCAAAACCCACCTTGAGAAGATGGAACTTAGACTTGTAGCCAATTTACTTTAGGTCAAGTGGAAGATTGTTAGATACATATGCCCTAGAAGCCAGAATTGGCTGACACTTGTAATACACTTCGAGGGGCAAAATTGTAATTATGACTATAATCAATAAAATGGGTTATTTTCTATCATATATGTGTATTTATTATTTGTGATACATCCTTTGAGTTAATGGTAATGATAATTCATATTTTCAAGAGTTGAAAATTTAAGACATGAATAATTATTATTAACTCATAAAATACTTCCGACCATAGGATCATTACAAGGATGGTGATAGATCCAAAAGGTTGGTGTACAATCGCTTCTCTTCAGTAGATGAGTGTTGAGTCTACAGTGTGGAGATACCAGAGAGAGAGTATAGGTACTCGTTAGAGAATGAGGGCACTGAGCATGACCACCTCGAGTAGTCATTAGGGAGTCTATCTTCTCGTTAATGACTGACTCGATGCTGCAGTAGTGTGTCTAGTTCTTTGACCAGAGGTGCATCGACAGTTCACCTTGAGGGTGTTATAGTTTGACTACACCATTACTCGATCTCCTAGCCATTCGGAATCTTGAGGTGTATGTTGGCTATAGCATGTTCATTATAGGAACTGGATTGCATCAAGATGGAATCTATCTACCTCGGTGGTAGAGGAGCAGCCCTATGATGATTATGAGAATCAAGTCTAGAAGCCCATGGACATGGAAGAGTGAAATAATAGAAAGAGTTTCTATTTAGGTTTCCACATCGGACTTGAATTGAATGATTACATCATATGATAGAAACTAGGGTTTGACGAGTTTACCTTAACCCTAATCTGATCGAAACTCAAGATAGAAGAACTTAATCACATAGGTAGCTGCACCAAGAGGTTCGCATTCAGCTCTAATGGGTTGCCACCATATACTGCTAGGTGTCACTGGTGGATTTTTGGAGCAATTAGAATGATTTAGATGATCGATCATTTTGAACTGTTCGAATCTGAAGAGTTCTGGTCCATTAAAAGGAGTTTCGATGATGTCGATGATAGAGATCATGACACATCCCATTACCATATAGAACTGAACCTAACTGGGTCACACAAACATGGATTTGAATATGGTGATCATCAATTGAACTGATCTAGTTCAATTGATGTGAATGAGATTCAATTAGGTTCAAGGAAATTGTGCTAGCACTCGATTGAACCTAACGTTCTTCTTTTACTATCATAAATAATTTGTCCTGACTGAGCCAAAGAAGTTTGTGCTCAATCAGAGGCCTTCATATGGTCTGACTAAGGTTGTCCAAGTTAGAAAAGGTTGTCTTATTTTGTAAGACATTACCTACCATTTTTGATCACCTGCCATTTCTCGTTCTTTGACTTTGGTGAAAAGTCTACCTTTGACTGGTCAAATGTTGACCATTGATACTTTGACTTCTATCCATATGTCATGCACCTATTGGAGAGCTAGTGGGGGCCTGTCCCCTTGCCAAAACCTGGCAAGAAAGAGGGTGCACGCCACCCTTGGTGTGTGCCCAAGTTGGAGGCGCCCAGGAGTCCCTGTTGGACAGGGACTCCATCTCCTTTTTGGATTTCGATTAGAGTTCTCCTAAGAACCAAGTTTGATTGGTCTTAGGTGCCATCTAAAAAGGAATCTAGGAGACTCTATTCTCACCAATCAGATTTAGATCTGATTTCACAAATGGTTGTGATTGGTTGGGAAGGAGAGGAGTTGGATCACAGATAGTCTATAAATAAGACCCTACACCCAACTCAGATAATGATTGAATCACAATTTCCTATGCTCCAAGGCTGCCTCTCCCCTCTTCCTCCATGCCAAACCCACCTTCTCTCTCTCCTCTCCACATCCAAAAGGAGTTTTGGATTTTGGTTGGTGCGATCCAGATGAGAGAAAGGTGACTGAAAGCTAGAAGGCTGTACTGCTGTAAAGGATGACTATTGATCTTCGAAAAGAGTTTTGAAGATCCTCCAGATTAGATCCAGATCTAATTTTTGGAGATATGATAGAGAAGAAGAGGATCTCCAGATCCAGCCCAAGTGGATATCGGTAGAGGCCAGGCACTTGCGTGGCTAGATCTAGAACCTTTCGCTGCTTACAAGATCATCAACGGATAATAGGATTACCACTTCAAGGTAAATTAAATCTAATTTAATTTATCTAATTTTATTTTAATTTCTAAAATAATAATAATAAGATCTGAAACATCTTAGATCTGATCTAGATCAAAAAATTTTTTTTTTGAAATATATCTCTTGATCTGATCAGATCTGAACGAACCTAGTCCAGAAAATCAGGGATTTCCTTCATTATTACCGTATGAAACTGAACCTAACTAGGTTATCCAAATAAGAGTTTGGATCTGGATGTCATCAATTGTGCTAACCTAGTTTGATTGATTTGAATTAGATCCAATCAGGTTCAAGGTAATCATGCTAGCACATGATTAAGCCTGACTTTCTCCTTCTGTAATCTTTCTGATTCATCGCAACCGAGTCAAATTTGATTTGACACATTCACATATTTTGAATGTACTTATTTTCATCTGACTGGAATAAGTTTAGATTAGATTAATTATGAAAATTAAATTAATTCCTAGTGCAATTTGATCGGGGTCAATAGTTGACCTAATTGAGAGAATTGAGGGTCACATGATCAGAGAACTTTAGAAAATTGTTTATAAATTATTTTGCTCCAATTTTTGCCTATGTGATAGGGCACGAGTTATTCTTTCGGTGTGCAAAATTTTGGGATTTTTTGAAGTGCCTAGACTAGGCTTTTATGGAGTTTGATTTGGATTAAACTCTTGAGAGAAGAGTTTTAGATGCACATGGACTCTTGCTTATCCTTTCATGCTGCCACCTTTCAGATGGTTTTTTAGCATCAAAACCAAATTAAATATAGGGTCTTTCATGGAGATCAAGTCTAGGAGTCCCAATAGTCAAATTAATAAGACTTTTGGTCAAAAAGGGACTCTTTATGGTACTATATCTTGTATAAGAACTCTTCTCATGAAATTGTCTAAATATAATTTATTTTTTCCACACTCAAAGGAGCCTTCACTTTGATATCCACATCCCCTCTATCTCCTCTCTCCCTCTCTTCTACATGCCTAAAAGGTTAGGCATAAATCTAAGTTGAAGGTCCAAGATTTTTGGCATAAGATTCAGCATCTACGTGATGGTGTTCGTGAGACCAACAGGTTGCCCTCAGAAGTCATTTTGAAGGCTTTTTAAATCAAATCTAGATCTAATTTTTGGAGAAGAGATTCATGAGGAGAAGACGTTCAGATCCTATCCAAGTGGATATTCGTAGAGGTCAGATGCATGCATGGCTCCTTCCAGAACCTTAGGAATCAATAGGATCATCGTAGGATAATTAGATTACCAAATCAGGTACTTGAAATAAAATCTAATTTAATTTTTTTAAAACTTTTAATATCAGATCTTTATGATCAGATCTGAAAAGTCTCAGATCTGATTAGGATTTAAAAAAAAATTAAAATATTTTTATAGATCCAATCAGATCTGAATGATCCTATGCTGGGAAAATAGGTTTTTCCTTCAATTGGTACCCGTTAGATATGGCATTCATCTCTCCAAGAAGATGTATCCCAACACATCTGAGGAGATTGAACACATAAGCAAGATCTCTTATGCTTTAGCAATAAGGAGCCTCATGTATGCCATGCTATGTATATAACCTAATATTGCCCATGCTGTGAGTGTCACGAGCAGGTATCAGTCGAATCCAAGTGAAGAGCACTGGACTTCTATGAAATATATCCTTAAGTACTTGAGAAGGACTAAGGATATGTTTCTAGTCTTTGGTAATGGAGAACTTCAAGTCTTAGGATATACAAACTCGAATTTTATATCCGATATAGATGATCAAAAGTTGACATCTTGAAGTCTATTTATTTGTAATGGTGGTGCTGTTAGCTGAAAAAGTTTCAAGCAAATGGTGATAGCAGATTTCACCATGGAAGTAGAGTACATTGCTGCATTGGAAGCTGCAAAGGAGGCATTCTAGTATAAGAAGTTTGCCATAGAGTTTGAAGTGAAGCCATCAAATGCCGTCCCTCTGTACTATGATAATAATGGTGCCATAGCCCTAGCTAAGGAGCTGAGGTCTCACCAAAAATCCAAGCACATCGAGCGGTGATACCATCTCATCTACAATTACCTCGAGAAGGGATACGTCGAGGTCAAGAGAGTTGACACTATAGATAATACGGCTGATCTGCTAACAAAGTCATTAAGCTAGTAGAAGATCGAAGCCCACTTTGAGAAGATGGGACTTAGATTTATAGCCAATTGGCTTTAGGTCAAGTGGGAGTTTGTTAGATGTATGCCCTAGAAGCCAGATTGGCTATTACTTGTAATACACTTCTAAGAACAATTTTATAATTTTGATTATAAATTAATAAATGGGTTATTTTTCTATCATAGTGTGTATTTAAAAGTGTCTGTGATACATCCTTTGAGTTAATGGTAATGACAATTCATATTTTTAAGAGTTAAAAATTTGAGACATGAATTTTCATAATCAACTCATAAAATGCTCTCAACTGTAGGATCATCATGAGCATGGTGATCGATCTGAAAGGTTGATGTACGATGGCTTTTTTAGAATAGACATATCTTTAGTCTACGGTATGGAGATATCGGAGCGAGAGTACAGACATTTGTTAGAGAATGAGGGTACTAAGCATGACCATCTTGAGTAGTCATGAGAAAGTCTACCTTTTGATCGATGACTGACTCAATGCTGCAGTGGTGTGTCTTGTTCTTTAATCTGAGGTGCATAGATAGTTCACCTTGAGGGTGTTATAGTTTGACCACACCATAATATGGTCTCCTAGTCATTCGGAATCCTGAGGAGTATGTTGGCTATAGCATGTTCATTGTAGGAATTATATTGTACCAATAGGAGATCTATCTACCTCGATAGATAAGGAGTAGCCCTATGATAATCATGAAATTGAGTCCTTAAGCCCATGGCCATGGTAGAGTGAAGATAATAGAAAAAGTTTCTATTAGGGTTTTACATTAGACTCGAATCCAATGATTAATTCATATGATAAACATTGCATTTGATGAGTTCACCTTAACCATAATCTAGTCAGGGCTCAAGATAGAAGAATCCAATCACACAGGTAACTGCACTGAGAGGTTCACTTTTAGTTTTGATGGATTGGCACTATATACTTTTAGGTGTCATTGGTGGATTTTGGGAGCAATTAGAATAATTTTGATAATCAATCATTCTAATTGTATGAATCAGAAAAGTTCTGGTCCATCGAAAGGTATTTCACAATATCGATGATGGAGATCATGACATATCTCATTATCATATAGAATTGAACCTAACTAGATCATACAAATAAGGGTTTGGGTCTGGATATCATCAATTGAGCTAATCCAATTCGATTGATTTGGATTAAATCCAATCAGGTTCAAGATAATCGTGCTAGCACATGATTGAGCCTGACTTTCTCCTTCTGCAATCTTTCTGATTCATCATAACCAAGTCAAATTTAATTTAATTTATTCTTATATTTTGAACAAATTTATTTTCATCTGACAGGAATAAGTCCAAGTCAGATTAATTATAGAAATTAAATCCATTCATAGTCAAATTGGACTAGGGTCGAAAGTTGACCTATTTGAGAGAATTGAGGGTCACCTGATCAGATGCTTCTAGAAAATTTTTTAGAAATCATTTTGATCTGATTTCTAGATATGTGGTAGAGATGTATTATATATTTGGTGTACCAAATTTTGTGATTTTTAAAGATGTCTAGATTGAGTTATGATAGAGTTTGATTTGGATCAAACTCTTGAGGAAAGAGTCCTAAAAATAGTGGACTCTTCCATATCTACTCATGCCACCACCTTCCAGATTATTTTATGGTGTCAAAATCAGATGGGATCTGGATACTTTCGTACAAATCAAGTTCAGGGGTCCCAATGGTTAAAAAAATGAGGATTTTGGTCAAAGGTGGACTCTAACTTGGTGCTATGCTTTTGTATAAGAACCCTTGCACCTAGGCTCTTCATGTAGAAATATTTTTTCATATCCAAAGGCTACCATTCTAGATATCCCACACCCCCTTTGTCCTTGCTCTCCCTCTCTTCTACATGCCTAAAAAGTTAGGCATAAATCTGAGAAAAAGATCCAATCAAATTTGTAAATAGTTCAGCATCTACGTGATGGTGTTTGCGAGATGGACATGCTGCCTTCAGAAATCTTTTGAAAAACTTCTAAATTAGATTCAGATATGATCTTTGGAGAAAAGATTTACGAGCAGAAGACATCCAGATCCTTCTTAAGTGGATACTGGTACAGACCAGACACGTACGTGGCTCCTTCCAAAACCTCAGAAAATATTAGGATCATCATAGGGTAATCAAATTGTCCGAACAAGGTATGATATTAAATCTAATTTAATTTTTCTTTTGATTTTCAATATCAGATCATCATGATCAGATCTAAGAATTCTTAGATCAAATTAGATTATTTAAAAATTTTTAGAAAAATTTATCACAGATTTGATCAAATCTGCACGATCCTGTGATGGAAAATAGAATTTTTCCTTCATCGACACCATACACTCAAGACTGATCTATCCTAAGTGATCATACACCAATTTTCTGGATTGATCACCATTCTTGTGATGATCCTATAATCAAAAATAGTTATGAGTTAATTATGACAATACATGCTTTAAATTTTTAACTCTTGAAAATATAAATTGTCATTACCCTTAACTCAAAGGATATATCATAGACACTATGTACACAATGTGATATAATAAAAATATTTTTTTATTAATTTTTAAGTTAAAATTATAAAATTATCCTTAGAAATAAATTACAAGTGTCAGCCAATCTGGCTTCTAGCACACACATCTAATAAACTCCAACTTGACCTAAAGTCAATTGGCTACAAATCTTAGTCCTATTTTCTTAAGATGGGTTTCGATCTTCTGCTGTCCCAATGGCTTCGTTAGTGGGTCAACCACATTATCTGTAGTATCAACTCTCTTAATCTCAATATATCCCTTCTCGAGGTAATCACGGATGAGGTGAAATCATCATTCGATGTGCTTAGATTTTTGGTGAGACCAAGGCTCCAAAGCTAGAGCTATGGCATCATTATTATTATAGTATAGAGGGACAACATCCGATAGCATCACTCCAAGCTCTACTGCGAACTTCTTGTACCAAAATGCCTCTATTACAGCTTTCGATGCAGCCATGTATTTTGCATCCATGGTGGAGTCTACTATGACCATCTGCTTGAAACTCTTTCTACTAACAGTACCACCATTGCATGCAAACAGACTACCAGATGTCGACTTTCGATCATCTATATCAGACATAAAGTCTAAATCTATATATCCCTAAATCTGGTATTCTTCATTACCAAAAGCTAAGAATATATCCTTTATTCTTCTCAAGTACTTATGGATATATTTCACAGAAGTTCAGTGCTCTTCACCTGGATTCGACTGATACCTACTCAAGATAGGGCAATATCATGTTGTGTACATAGCATGGCATACATGAGGCTCCCATTGCCAAAGCATAAGGGATCTTGCTCTTGCGTTTGAAGGGAAATCCTGATTTTCCGGTCCAGGTTCATCCAGATCTGATTAGATCAAGAGATATATTTCAAAAATTTTCTCTTGATCTCAATCAGATCTTGATATGTTTTAGATCTGATTCTTATTATTTTAATAAATAAAATAAAATAAGATAAATTAAATCAAATTTAATTTACCTGATTTGGGTAATCCTATTACCCTGTAGATGATCCTGATTGCAGCGGAAGGTTCTGGATCTTAGCCACGCAAGCGCCTGGCCTCTACCGGTATCCACTCGGGTTGGATCTGGAGATCCTCTTCTTCTCTATCACACCTCCAAAAATCAGATCTGGATCTGATCTGGAGGATCTTCAAAACTCTTTTGAAGATCTGCAGTCGTCCTTTTGCAGCAGCGCAGCCTTCTTGCTTTTTGATCGCCTTTCCTTGATCTGAATCGCACCAACCTAAATCCAAAACACTTTTGGACGTGGAGAGCAAGGGGAGAAGAGACTATGGCGTGGAGAAGGAGGGGAGAGGCAGCCTTGGGGCATGTCTAATTGCATTCACTTATTTATTAGGGTTGGGCGCAGGGTCTTATTTATAGACCTCTTGTGATCCAACTCCTCTTCCTCTCAACCAATCACAACCCTTTGTGAAATCAGATCTAAATCTGATTGGTTGGAATAGAGACCCCTGGATTCCTCCTTAGAGGGTGCCTAAGACCAGTCAAACTGGATTCTTAGTAGAACTCTGATTGGAATCCAAAAGGGAGGTGGAGTCCTTGTCCAACAAGGACTCCTAGGCGCCTCCTAACTTGGGCTCACGCCACCCTTGGCGTGCGCCCTTCTCCTTGCCAGGTTCTGGCAGGGGGACAGGCCCCCACCAGCTCTCCAATAGGTGCATGACATGTGGTCAAAAGTCAAAGGGTCAATGGTCAACGTTTGACCAGTCAAAGGTAGACTTTTGACCAAAGTCAAAGAACAAGAAATGGCAGGTGACCAAAAATGGCAGGTAATGTCTTACAAATAAGACAACCTATTCTGACTTGGACAACCTCCAGTCAGACCATATGAAGGCCTCTGATTGAGCACAAACTCCTTTGGCTCAGTCAGGACAACTTATTTATGATAGTAAAAGAAGAACGTTAGGTTCAATCGAGTGCTAGCACGATTTCCTTGAACCTAATTGAATCTCATTCAGATCAATTGAACTAGATCAGTTCAATTGATGATCACCAGATTCAAACCCTTGTTTGTGTGACCCAGTTAGGTTCAGTTCTGTATGGTAATGGGATATGTCATGATCTCTATCATAGACATCATCGAAACTCCTTTCGATGGATCAGAACTCTTCTGATTCGAACAGCTAGAATGATCGATCATCTAAATCATTCTAATTGCTCCCAAAATCCACCAGTGACACCTAGCAGTATATGGTGGCAACCCATCAGAGCTGAATGCGAACCTCTTGGTGCAGCTACCTGTGTGATTCAAGTTCTTCTATCTTGAGCCCCGATCAGATTAGGGTTAAGGTGAACTCGTCAAACCCTAGTCTCTGTCATATGATGTAATCATTCGATTCGAGTCCAATGTGAAAATCTAAATAGAAACTCTTTCTATTATTTCACTCTACCATGGCCATGGATTTCTGGACTTGATTCTCATGATCATCATAGGGCTACTCCTCTACCACCGAGGTAGATAGATCCCATCTTGATGCAATCCAGTTCCTACAATGAACATGCTATAGCCAACATACACCTCAGGGTTCCATATGGCTAGGAGACCGAGTAATGGTGTAGTCAAACTATAACACCCTTAAGGTGAACTACCGATGCATCTCAGATCAAAGAACCAGACACACTACTACAGTATCGAGTCAGTCATTGACGAGAAGGTAGAGACTCCCTAATGACTACTCGAGGTGGTCACGCTCAGTGCCCTCGTTCTCTAACGAGTACCTGTACTCTCGCTCCGGTGTCTCCACACCGTAGACTCAAGACTCATCTACTAAAGAGAAGCGATCGTACACCAACCTTCCGGATCAATCACCATCCTCGTGATGATCCTATGGTCGGGAGCTGTTTATGAGTTAATAATGATTATTCATGTCTTAAATTTTCAACTCTTGAAAATATGAATTATCATTACCATTAACTCAAAGGATGTATCACAGACACTAAATACACATGTGTGATAGAAAATAACCCATTTTATTAATTATAGTCAAAATTATAATTTTGCCCCTAGAAGTGTATTACAAGTGTCAGCCAATTCTGGCTTCTAGGGCACATATATCTAACAATCTCCCACTTGTCCTAAAGCCAATTGGCTACAAGTCTAAGTCCCATCTTCTCAAGGTGGGCTTCGATCTTCTGTTGGCCCAACGGCTTTGTAAGTGGGTCTGCCACATTATCTGCGGAGTTGACTCTCTTGACCTCAACGTAACCTTTCTCAAGGTAATCGCGGATGAGATGATATCGCCGCTCAATGTGCTTGGACTTCTGGTGAGACCTCGGCTCCTTAGCAAGGGCTATGGCGCCATTGTTGTCGCAGTAAAGAGGAATGGCATCTGATGGCATTACTCCAATTTCTGCAGCAAACTTCTTATACCAGAATGCTTCCTTTGCAGCCTCTGATGCAGCTATATATTCTGCTTCCATGGTGGAATCTGCTATCACAGTTTGCTTGGAACTCTTCCAGCTGACAGCTCCATCATTGCACACAAACAGACTTCCAGATGTCGACTTTCGATCATCTATATCGGACATGAAGTCCGAGTCTGTGTATCCCTGAACTTGGAGTTCTCCATTACCAAAGACCAACATCATATCCTTAGTTCTTCTCAAGTACTTAAGGATACATTTCACAGAAGTCCAGTGTTCTTCACCTGGATTTGACTGATATCTGCTTGTGACACTCACAGCATGGGCTATATCAGGTCGTGTACATAGCATGGCATACATGAGGCTCCCTATTGCAGAAGCATAAGGGATCTTGCTCATGCGTTCTATTTCCTCAGGTGTGCTGGGGCACATCTTCTTGGAAAGATGAATACCATGTCTGAAGGGTATTAATCCCCTCTTAGAGTTTTCCATACTAAACCTCTTTAGTACTTCCTCTATGTACATCTTCTGTGAAAGTCCTAGCATCCTATTCGGTCTATCCCTATAGACCTTAATTCCTAGAATAAAGGATGCTTCACCTAGGTCTTTCATGGAGAATTCCTTGGACAACCACATCTTGACTGATGTCAACATGGGAATATCATTCCCAATAAGGAGGATGTCATCCACGTACAATACGAGGAAGACAACAGCGCTCCCACTGACCCTTTTGAAAACACATGGTTCCTCTTCATTTTTTGATGAAACCAAACTTTTTGATCACATCATTGAAACGAGTGTTCCAGCTCCGAGATGCTTGCTTAAGTCCATATATGGACCTTTGCAGCTTGCAAACCTTGTGATCAGTATCACTGGATGTGAAACCTAGCGGCTGTTCCATATAGATATCTTCCTCAAGATATCCATTTAGGAATGCCGTTTTCACGTCCATTTGCCATATTTCATAATCGAAATAGGCTGCAACAGCAAGCAATGTGCGGATGGATTTTAGCATAGCTACTGGGGAAAAGGTATCCTGATAGTCAATGCCTTCGCGTTGACTATAACCTTTTGCCACCAGTCTAGCCTTGAATGTCTCCACATTCCCATCTGCACCAATCTTTCTCTTGAAGATCCATTTACACCCAATAGGTACTATACCTTCTGGTGGATCTACCAAGGTCCAGACTTGGTTTGAGTGCATCGAGTCAATTTCTGACTTCATTGCCTCAAGCCATTTCTCGGAGTCGATATCTGATATCGCCTCGTTGTAGGTTTTGGGATCATCACCATGAGCACCATTACCTATGAGGAACATTTCCTCTACTATCCTCTGAAATAATACCTAAGTATCTTTCAGGGGGACGGGAAAACTCTTTCCGATCTACGAGGTGGAGGAGGTAGTGTTCTTATTGGCTCAACCTGATTTGGTTCCACTTGGTCCTTAGCTCGTTCTGCTTGTGAGACTTTCTCATCAAGCTTAATCTGCTTTCCAATGCCACTATCTTGAATAAACTATTTTTTCAAGAAATATGGCATGTCGACTCACAATCACATTGTGGTCTTCTGGAATGTAGAAATAGTATCCTAATGACTCTTTAGGATATCCTATGAATCGAAGCTCTAAAGGACCTAAACTCTAACTTGTCCGCTTGTTGTCTTTTGACATGAGCCGGAACAACCCCAAATTCTGAGATGACTCAGACTTGGTTTCTTACCATGCCATATCTCATACGGTGTGGTAGGAACGGTTTTAGAGGGAAACCCTATTCAGTAAATAGATTGAAGTTAATAATGAATGTCCCCAAAGAAAATTAGGGAAGGTCTGTGAAGCTCATCATGGATCGAACCATATCCAATAGAGGTCCGATTTCTCCATTCTGAAACCCCGTTGAGTTGAGGTGTTCCTGGTGGAGTCCATTGAGAGACTATGCCATTTTCCTTGAGATAGTCTAGGAATTCCCGGCTAAGGTATTCACCTCCTCGATCTGATCGAAGAACCTTAATGGGTTTTTCCAGTTTGTTTTTCTACTTCATGTCTGAATTCTTTGAACTTTTCAAAAGCTTCAGACTTGTGTCTCATAAGATACACATACCCATACCTAGATAGATCATCGGTAAAGGTAATGAAGTAGACAAAATTGCCTCTAGCCGGCACATCAAATGGGCCGCACACATCAGTATGTACTAGGGCAAGGAGATCTGTGGCCCTCTCCCCATGTCCAACAAAAGGGAGTTTAGTCATTTTGCCTTGAAGACAAGATTCACAAGTTGGATATGACTCAAAAGTCAATGGACTCAATAGCCCATTTTTCTCCAATTTGTTAATCCTATCTTCTGCTATATGACCTAATCTCAGGTGCCATAGATATCTGTCGTTTGGACTATCCCTAGGTCGTTTGGCATTCACGTTTTGCTCGATAGTTAAAACAGGTACATCAATATGCAACTGATAAAGACCATTAATAAGGAAACCATTTGCAATTTTATTTCTTTTCATAAAGAATGTTACAATGGTCCTTAAAGAAGGTAATCACATAGCCTTCTTGTGCTAAGCATGAAACAGAAATCAAATTCCTGCTAGCTGCAGGCACATAATAACAGTCTTTTAAAACTAAGTCTAAACCAGATGGTAATCGAAGAGGGTATGTTCCCACGGCTACTGCAGCAACTCTTGCTCCATTACCGACGCGTAGGATCATGTCTCCATCCCTCAGCCTCCTGCTATCCTCAAGACCCTGCATAGAAGTGCACAGATGAGCACTAGAACCAGAGTCAAGCACCCAACTGGATGCAGAAGAAACCGTAAGGTTAGACTCAATAACGAGCATACCTCCAGAAGGACCTTCCTTCTTGTTCTTTAGGGTGGCCAGGTAAGTAGGGCAGTTCCGCTTCCAATGGCCGTCAGCTGTTGCAATGGAAACACTTTCCTTTGCCATCGGCCTTTTCTTCGGTTCTGCCTTCTTCTTCTTTTGATCCTTCCACCTTTTGCTTTTTCACAGACTTCTTTTTCTTTCCATAAGACTTTCTTTTGGAAGAAGTCCGTTCCATAGCAAGAACTGAAGCCTTTAGAACCTTTCATAGAAAGCTCAGCGGTAACCAGCATATTCATCAACTTCGGCCAAGGAATTTTGAAGTTTATGCATGTGGTAATTCATGATGAATTGCCCATATGCATCAGTCAAGGATTGCAGAATAATATCGTTCTGCAGATCCAAGTCTAACTTCACACCGAGCTTCTCAAGCTCTTCCATGTCCTTGATCATCATGTCAGACAGTGATCTTGGACTGACTGCCCATCACGCATCTTAGCCTTAAAAAGTCATTTCGTGACTTGATATTTGGCTGCGCGACTCTGTTCACCAAACATCTCCTGCAGGTGAGCCAACATTTGATGCGAGCAGTCCCGATATCTTCATGTTGGCGCTGGAAGCTCATCAGACATCGAGCCCCAACATGTAGTATCTGGCCTTATTATCTTCGTCAATCCATTTTTCCAGAGACGCTCTCTGTTCAGCAGATGGACGGGCTGGTAAGGTGGGAGGGTCCTGGTCCAAAACATGGGTTAACTTCTCGGAACCCAAAATAATTTTGTAGTTCCTGAGCCAATCTTTATAATTGGGTCCAGTCAGTCTATGTGTGTCCTAGGATACGTGCCAGTGGGTTGGACGCAGAATATTTTCCTGTAGAGAGTCAAAGATTCTAGTTAGATACTTGTAATTTTGACTTGACCAATTTATTTAGGGATTTTATTTTTTTAAATAAATTAGCTCCCACTATTTTCTCGGATCCCTACACTCCCTCTGTAGAGATGCGAAAATCTCCACGATTAATGATTTCTAGTGGGTGGTGCGGTCTCACCAACTGACTCATCACCTCACCTAACAGTTATTGGTGATGGGTTAGCCAATGAGTGAACAACTCTTGTTCAATGATTCTCTAATCATGGTGCACCCAAACTTGGTCTCTAATTCATGAATCTCACCGTATCCGAAATATTGATCCACTCCTTAGTTAAGTCAGACCCACCATTTGCATAGACTTGGGTTCCTAATTGAGTCTCTCACCGTATCCGAAATATTGAGCCCAACTCATCCTCCAGCCCATAGCATCCAATGCCTAATAGACATGGTTGCATCTTCCCGGTGCAACTGAGCCACTGTATCCAGCCGAGAACAATCAACCCCGGGAAAGGGCCCGCACGTCTACAATGGTGGAAGACCTCGGACTTAATCTTTTCTTAGGGAGAATTGATTCAGGTCTCATTAAACTAGACTTGGCTTAGTCATAACAATTATGACTAACCTAGTGGCATGGGTTAGCTCGGATTATTGACCACCTCAGATCAGAACTGTGTCAACAGATATGGCCAGGTAAGTGAGATCGGTGGAAGGAATATGCCATTAACTCGCACAAGAACGCATTCAGGTCGAGTAGCTTCCAATTAAAAACCAGTCGGTCGTATATGCCAAACTTACCTTAGACACCAAATTGTTGAGTCAGAACCAATTGGGTTAGCCTACAATCCAGACTCTAACCTCTGAGCCTAATTAGGTCTTGCTTGATCGTCACTCATGACTCGATCTTGACCCAGACTTAATCCTATTAGGCTGGTCAATTTAAGCATTGTTGATCCCATCTAACCAACTCTTGATTCGTTTGATCAACCGCTTAGACCTAATTGAGCTACCCAAGCCCGAACCCAGTATTATGAATATGTCTTAGATCTGAAAATTCTCAATTTTAGACCTAATTAATATTCCATAAACTTAATTCTTAATTAAGTTTAGGGTTCATAAACAAAATATGCACAATAAATCCTAGGGTTTCAGGATCTAGGGTTTTGCAGAAAGTAAGTTTTTAGGGTTTCTGATTAAGGACGAACACGCAGCACCCCTACACATCATAAGAACACCCCATCGAATGGGAAGAGAGGGCCTTTAAACCCTTCTTCATTCTTATGACCGGACGGCCAAGAGGAACGCCTTAATCAGGAACATGATAAATCTACAAAACTAGTTATAGATCTATATCATATATCTCATATACAAATTTAGATCTAATCAAGGCATATTTTGCATACATCTCATGTATCAAATCATGCATGTTTTCAGATCTAAATTATCACATAATAATCTAAAAAATTAGATTTAAATTGATCTAATCAAAATAAATTCTAATCTAGACAATTATGTAGAACTATTCTACAACTAGTCTAGACATGCATCAATCATATCTCATATGATATTTAAAATTAAATAATTTTTATTTGCTGTTTATCAGATGTTATTATAACACTTATAATATCAAAAATAGTAAATAAGAAGATCTAAAATATGATTTAATCAGATTAAATCAAAGACATGCAAAACTATTCTATAGAACTATTCTATTCTAGAACTAGTCATGCATATCTTCTTAATCTTAGATCCAAATCATTTAATTTTAATTTTTTCTGATTTCAGATCTGATCACATCTCATGTGACATCTGAAATCACTTTATTTTCTAATTAAAATAAAATTAAAATCAGATCTAAATAATTTAGAACCTGGCTCTGATACCAGTTGAAGGGAAATCCTGATTTCCCGGTCCAGGTTCGTCCAGATCTGATTAGATCAAGAGATATATTTCAAAAATTTTCTCTTGATCTCAATCAGATCTTGATATATTTTAGATCTGATTCTTATTATTTTAATTAAATTAAAATAAAACAAGATAAATTAAATCAAATTTAATTTACCTGATTTGGGTAATCCTATTACCCTGTAGATGATCCTGATTGCAGCGGAAGGTTCTGGATCTTAGCCACGCAAGCGCCTGGCCTCTACCGGTATCCACTCGGGTTGGATCTGGAGATCCTCTTCTTCTCTATCACACCTCCAAAAATCAGATCTGGATCTGATCTGGAGGATCTTCAAAACTCTTTTGAAGATCTGCAGTCGTCCTTTTGCAGCAGCGCAGCCTTCTTGATTTTGATCGCCTTTCCTTGATCTGAATCGCACCAACCTAAATCCAAAACACTTTTGGACGTGGAGAGCAAGGGGAGAAGAGACTATGGCATGGAGAAGGAGGGGAGAGGCAGCCTTGGGGCGTGTCTAATTAGCATTCACTTTTTATTAGGGTTGGGCGCAGGGTCTTATTTATAGACCTCTTGTGATCCAACTCCTCTTCCTCTCAACCAATCACAACCCTTTGTGAAATCAGATCTAAATCTGATTGGTTGGAATAGAGACCCCTGGATTCCTCCTTAGAGGGCACCTAAGACCAGTCAAACTGGATTCTTAGTAGAACTCTGATTGGAATCCAAAAGGGAGGTGGAGTCCTTGTCCAACAAGGACTCCTAGGCGCCTCCTACTTGGGCTCACGCCACCCTTGGCGTGCGCCCTTCTCCTTGCCAGGTTCTGGCAGGGGGACAGGCCCCCACCAGCTCTCCAATAGGTGCATGACATGTGGTCAAAAGTCAAAGGGTGAATGGTCAACATTTTGACCAGTCAAAGGTAGACTTTTGACCAAAGTCAAAGAACAAGAAATGGCAGGTGACCAAAAATGGCAGGTAATGTCTTACAAATAAGACAACCTATTCTGACTTGGACAACCTCCAGTCAGACCATATGAAGGCCTCTGATTGAGCACAAACTCCTTTGGCTCAGTCAGGACAACTTATTTGATGATAGTAAAAGAAGAACGTTAGGTTCAATCGAGTGCTAGCACGATTTCCTTGAACCTAATTGAATCTCATTCAGATCAATTGAACTAGATCAGTTCAATTGATGATCACCAGATTCAAACCCTTGTTTGTGTGACCCAGTTAGGTTCAGTTCTGTATGGTAATGGGATATGTCATGATCTCTATCATCGACATCATCGAAACTCCTTTCGATGGATCAGAACTCTTCTGATTCGAACAGCTAGAATGATCGATCATCTAAATCATTCTAATTGCTCCCAAAATCCACCAGTGACACCTAGCAGTATATGGTGGCAACCCATCAGAGCTGAATGCGAACCTCTTGGTGCAGCTACCTGTGTGATTCAGTTCTTCTATCTTGAGCCCCGATCAGATTAGGGTTAAGGTGAACTCGTCAAACCCTAGTCTCTGTCATATGATGTAATCATTCGATTCGAGTCCAATGTGAAAATCTAAATAGAAACTCTTTCTATTATTTCACTCTACCATGGCCATGGATTTCTGGACTTGATTCTCATGATCATCATAGGGCTACTCCTCTACCACCGAGGTAGATAGATTCCCATCTTGATGCAATCCAGTTCCTACAATGAACATGCTATAGCCAACATACACCTCAGGGTTCCATATGGCTAGGAGACCGAGTAATGGTGTAGTCAAACTATAACACCCTCAAGGTGAACTGCCGATGCATCTCAGGTCAAAGAACCAGACACACTACTGCAGCATCGAGTCAGTCATTGACGAGAAGGTAGACTCCCTAATGACTACTCGAGGTGGTCACGCTCAGTGCCCTCGTTCTCTAACGAGTACCTGTACTCTCGCTCCAGTGTCTCCACACCGTAGACTCAAGACTCATCTACTAAAGAGAAGCGATCGTACACCAACCTTCCGGATCAATCACCATCCTCATGATGATCCTATGGTCGGGAGCTGTTTATGAGTTAATAATGATTATTCATGTCTTAAATTTTCAACTCTTGAAAATATGAATTATCATTACCATTAACTCAAAGGATGTATCACAGACACTAAATACACATGTGTGATAGAAAATAACCCATTTCATTAAATTATAGTCAAAATTATAATTTTGCCCCTAGAAGTGTATTACAAGTGTCAGCCAATTCTGGCTTCTAGGGCACATATATCTAACAGCGTTCAGTCTCCTCAGGTATGCTAGGGCACATCTTCTTGGAGAGTCGAATACCACATCTAAAAGGTACTAGACTCTTTTTTGAGTTTTCCATGCTAAACCTCTTTAGCACCTCCTCTATGTACATCTTCAATGAAAGACTCAGTATCCTATTTGGTCTATCCCTATACACCTTAATTCCTAATATAAAGGATGCTTCTCCTAGGTCTTTCATAGGAAACTTTTTTGATAACCATATTTTTGAAGGAAAAGCACTATTTTCCACCGCATAATCATGTAGATCCGATTAGGTCCGAGGAAAATTTTTCTAAAAATTTCTAAATGAACCAATCAGATCTAAGAGTTCTCAAATCTAATCATAATGATCTTGTACTAAAAATTAAAAAAATTAAATTAAATTAGATTTACTTTAAAGTACCTGATTGGGTAATCTAATTACCCTGCAATGATCTTGTTGATTCCTGAGGTTCTAGAAGGAGTCACGTACGCGCCTGGCCTCTAACAATATCCACTCAGGTAGGATCTAAATGTCTTCTTCTCATGAACTTTTTCTCCAAAACTTAGATCTAGATCTGATTTGAAGAATCTTCAAAATTATTTTTGAAAGCAGCCCATACGTCACACGAACACCATCTCATATATCCTGAATATTGTGCCAGAAAACTTGAACCTTCATCTAAGATTTATGCCTAACTTTTTAGGCTTGTAGAAGAAAAGAAGAGAGAGGATAGAGGGGGCATGGGATATCAGGGATAGCAGACTTTAAGCATGGAAAATTATTTCTTATATTGCATGCACTTTGACGTGAGAAAGACTTTTATGTCCAATGCCTACTTAGAATCCCTTTTGGTCAAAATAACTCATTTATTTTATCATTAGGACTCTAGGACTTATTCTCCATAAAAAACCACCAGATCTCATCTATTTTTTTTGTCAAAAATGATTCAAAAAAATGTCAGCATGAGTAGATAAGGAAGAGTCTACTGCGCCTAGGACTCTTCCCTCAAGAGTTTGATCTAAATCAAAATCTATCATAACTTAGTATAGATACCTCCAAAAATCATGAAATTTTGTATACCCAATTTTTATCTCATTCTCTATCATATATCCAAAAATTAGATCAAAATAATATTTAAAAATTTTTTTAGAAGCATTTGATTAGGTGACCCTCAATTATCTCACATAGGTCAACTTTTGACCCTAGTCTAATTTGACATGAATGGATTTAATTTCTATAATTAATCTAACCTAGACTTATTCCAGTCAGATGAAAATAAACCCATTCAAAATATAAGAATGAGTCAAATCAAATTTGACTTGATTGCAATGAATCAAAAAGATTTCAGAAGGAGAAAGTCCAGCTCAATCTTGTGCTAGCACAATTATCTTGAACCTGATTGGATCTAATCCAAATCAATCAAACTAGCTTAGCTCAATTGATGACATCCAAACCCAAACCCTTATTTGTGTGATCTGGTTAGGTTCAATTCTATATGGTAATGAGACATGCCATGATCTCCATCATCGACATCATCGACACAACTTTCGATGGACCAGAATTTTTTTGATTTATATAATTAGAATGATTGATCATCAAAATCATCTTAATTGCTCCCAAAATCTACTAGTGATACCTAGCAGTATATGATGGCAACCCATCAAAATTGAAAGCAAACTTTTCGGTACAATTACTTGTGTGATTGGATTCTTCTATCTTGAGCTCCTACAGGATTAGGGTTAAGGTGAACTCATCAAACCCAATGTTCGTCATATGAATTAATCATTCGATTCGAGTCCAATGTAAAATCCTAATAGAAACTCTTTCTATCATCTTCACTTTGCCATGGCCATGGGCTTATGAACTCAATCTCATGATTATCATAGGGCTACTCCTCATCTACCGAGGTAGATAGATCTCCTATTGGTGAAATATAATTCCTACAATGAACATGCTATAGCCAACATACTCCTCAAGATTCTGAATGGCTAGGAGACCATGTTATGGTGTGGTCAAACTATAACACCCTCAAGGTGAACTGCCGATGTACCTCAGATCAAAGAACCAGACACACCACTGCAGCATCGTGTCAGTCATCGATGAGAAGGTAGACTTTCTTATGACTACTCGAGATGGTCATGCTCAGTACCCTTATTCTCTAACAAGTATCTGTACTCTCGCTCAGATGTCTCCATACCGTAGACTCAAGATACATCTATTCTAAGAAAGTGATCATATACCAACCTTTCAGATCGATCACCATCCTCGTGATGATCCTACAGTCGAGAGCATTTTATGAGTTAATTATGAAAATTCATGTCTTAAATTTTCAACTCTTGAAAATATGAATTATCATTACCATTAACTCAAAGAATATATCAAAGACATTTTTAAATACACACTATGATAGAAAAATAATTCATTTATTAATTTATAATCAAAATTATAAAATTATCCTTAAAAGTGTATTATAAGTGACAGCCAATCTGGCTTCTAGGCATACATTTAACAAACTCCCACTTAATCTTAAGCCAGTTGGCTATAAATCCAAGTTCCATCTTCTTAAAGTAGGCTTCGATCTTCTGCTAGCTCAATAATTTTGTTAGCAAATCAGCCTCATTATCTATAGTGTCAACTCTCTTGACCTCAGCGTATCCCTTTTCGAGATAATTGTGGATGAGGTGGTATCGCTGCTCGATGTGCTTGGATTTTTGATGAGACCTCGACTCCTTAGCTGGGGCCATGGCACCATTATTATCACAGTACAGAGGAACGGCATCAACGGCATCACTTCAAATTCTACGATGAATTTTTTGTACTAGAATGCCTCCTTTGCAGCTTCCAATGTAGCAATGTACTCTACTTCCATGGTGGAATCTGCTATCACCATTTGCTTGAAACTTTTTCAGCTAACAGCACCACCATTACAAATAAATAGACTTCAAAATATCGACTTTCGATCATCTATATCGGACATAAAATCCGAGTCTGTATACCCTAGGATCTGAAGTTCTCCATTACCAAAGATTAGAAACATATCCTTAGTCCTTCTCAAGTACTTAAGGATACATTTCATAGTAGTGCATTGCTCTTCACTTGGATTCGACTGATACCTGCTCGTGACACTCACAGCATGGGCAATATCAGATCGTGTACATGGCATGGCATACATGAGGCTTTATTTTGCTAAAGCATAAGGGTTCTTGCTCATGCATTCAATCTCCTTGAGTGTGTTGGGATACATCTTCTTGGAGAGATGAATGCCATGTCTGAAGGGCACCAATCCCCTCTTGGAGTTTTCCATGCAAAATCTCTTTAGCACCTCTTCTTTGTACATCTTTTATGAGAGATCCAACATCCTATTTGGTCTATCTCTATAGAGCTTAATTTCTAAAATAAAGGATGCCTCTCCTAGGTCTTTCATGGAGAATTCTTTAGACAACCATATTTTGACTATAGTCAACATGTGAATATCATTCCGAATTAGAAGGATGTCATCCACGTACAGTACAAAAAAGACAACAATGCTCCCACTGATTTTTTTGAAGACACATGACTCCTCTTCATTCTTAATAAATCCAAATGATTTGATCACATCATTGAAATGAGCATTCTAGCTCCGAAATACTTGCTTAAGTCCATATATGGACCTTTGCAGCTTGCAGACCTTCTGATCAGTATCACTGGATGTGAAATCCAACGACTGTTCCATATAAATATCTTCCTCAAGATATCCATTTAAGAATGCCATTTTCACATCCATTTGTCATACAAGTAATGTGCCAATGGATTTGAGCATGACTATTGGAAAAAAAGTATCCTGATAGTTAATGCCTTTGCTGACTATACCCTTTTGCTATGACTCTTGCTTTGAATGTCTCTACATTCCCATTGGCACTTATCTTACTCTTGAAGATCCATTTATACCCAATAGGAACTATACCTTCAGGTGGATCTACCAAGGTCTAGACTTGGTTCGAGCGCATTGAGTCAATCTTTGACTTCATTGCCTTTAATCATTTTTCGAAGTCGATATCTGATATCGTCTCCTCATAGGTTTTGGGATCATCATCATGAACCCCTTTTTCTATGAGTAACATTTCTTCTACATCCTTTGAAATAGTACCTAAGTACCTTTTTGAGGAACAAAAAATCCTTTTTGATCTACAAGGTGGACGAGGTAGTGATTGGACTGGATCAATTTGATTGGATTCCATAGGTTCCTTGGCTCGTGGCTCTTGAGAGACTTTTTTCTCAAGCCTAATCTATCTTTCGATGCCATTATATTGAATAAACTATTTTTCAAGAAAGATGGCATGTCGATTCACGATCACATTATGATCTTTCGAAAGATAGAAAAAATATCCTAATGACTCTTTAGGATATCCAATAAATCGAGCTCTAAAGAATCTAGAGTCTAATTTGTTTGTTTGTTATCTCTTGACATGGGCCAGACAATCCCAAATTTTGAGATAAGTCAGACTTGATTTCTTACCATACCATATCTCATATGGTGTGGTAGGAATGGTTTTAGATGGAACCCTATTAAATAGATATATAGCAATCAATAGACTATGTCCCCAAAGAAACTCAGAAAGGTTCGTGAAGCTCATCATGGATTGAACCATATCTAATAGGATCCAATTCCTTTTTTTTAAAATCCTATTGATTTGAGGCATTCCAGGTGGAGTCCATAGTGAGACTATGCCATTATCCTTAAGATAGTCTAGAAATTTTTGACTAAGGTATTCACCTTCTCGATCTGATCGAAGAATCTTAATGAGTTTTTCTATTTATTTTTCTACTTTAAGTCTGAATTCCTTGTCAAAAGCTTAAGACATGTGTCACATCAAATATACATACCCGTACTGAGATAAATCATCAGTAAAGATGATGAAGTAGATTTAATTGCCCTTAGCTGGCACATCAAATGGGCCGCATACATCAGTATGTACTAGGATAAGCAAGTCTATGGCCTTTTCCCCATGTCCCATAAAAGGAAGCTTGGTCATTTTGCCATGAAGACATGATTCACAAATCGAATATGACTCAAAAGTCAATGGACTCAATAGCTCGAATTTCTCCAGTTTGTTAACCCTATCTTTAGCTATATGACCTAGCCTAAGGTGCCAAAGATACCTATTATTTAGACTATCCCTTAGTCGCTTTGATCCTATGGCATTTATATTTTGCTCGATATTAAAAATAGAAACATCAATATATAATTGATAGAGATCATTTATAAGAAAACCACTTGCAATTATATTTTTTTCATAAAGAATATTATAATGGTACTTAAGAAAACTAAATACATAGCCTTCCTATGCTAAACATGAAATAGAAATCAAATTCCTGCTTGCTATAGGCACATAAAAGTAGTCCCTAAGTACTAAGTCTAATCCTGATGGTAATCGTAAAGGGTAGATTTCCACAACCACAGTAGCAACTCTTACTCCATTCTCGATGCGTAGGATCATTTTACCATCCCTCAGCCTCCTGCTATCCTCAAGATCCTGCATAGAAGTGCACAAGTGAGCATTAGAATCAGAGTCAAGCATCCAACTATGTGCAGAAGAAACCATAAGATTAGATTCTATAACGAGCATATCTCCAGAAGGACCTGCCTCCTTCTTGTTCTTCAAACTGGCCAGGCAAAGAGGGTAGTTCCGCTTGAAGGGAAAATCCTATTTTCCAGATCAAGTTCGTTTAGATCTGATTGGATCAAGAGGGATATTTTAAAATTTTTTTCTCTTAGATCCAAATTAGATCTAAGACTCTTCAGATCTGATCTTATTGATCGAATAAAATAAAATAAAAATAAATTAAATCTAATTTAATTATATCTATATTTTGGGTAATCCAATTATACTGTGATGATACCAATGTTTGCCTGAGATTCTGGATGCAGCCATGCAAGCGCCTGGCCTCTACTAGTATCTACTTGGGTAGGATCTAGAGAACTTCTCTTTCTCAATTTATGCTCCAAAAATTAGATTTGGATCTGATCTTGAAGATCTTCAAAATGGCTTTTGAAGAACAACCATTGTCTCTTACAGCAGTGCTGCCTTCTTCTTTTCTTGTCACCTTTCTCTTGCTTGGATTGCACCAAACTCGAGCCCAAGAACTCTTGAACGTGGCTAGGAGAGAGAGGACCTAATGGTGGCTTGGAGAAGGAGGGAGAGAAGCTTTGTGGTGTGGGCAAATGGTAGAAGATCTTAATTCTAGGCACAGACAAGGTTTATATAGACCCTGCTGTGCCATCCAGTGCCACATCATCCCGACCAATCACGACTCTTTATGCAATCAGATCTAAATATGATTAGTGGGATGACATCATCTGATTCAATTAGATTAGAGTCTCTCATAAACCTCCTTAGGTGGTGCCAAGACTGGTCAAATAGGACTCCTTGGTGCCACCTAATTTGAAATCATGAAGCAACCTGGAGTCCCATTTGTATAGGACTCTAGGCATGATCCTTATGGGGCGCACGCCTCCTTTAGTGTGCACCCCCTCCATTTCTACTTTTTAGCAAGGGGACAAAGCCCCATGTTCTCTCTTATGGATGCATGACATATAGGCAGATGTCTAAGTATCAAAGATCAATATTTGACCGAAGTCCAAAGACAAGATTTAGCAAGTGACGAAAAATGGTAGGTGTTGTCTCAAATTTATCTCATCAATTAAGATAACCCTTTTCTGATCTAGATAAGCTCCAGTCAGACCAAGTAAAAGTTTTTGAGTGAGCCCAAACATATTTGGCTTAGTCAAGACAAGCTTTAATGATTGTTGAAGGAGAACATTAGAATCAATCATTTGCTAGCATGATTTCCTTGAACCTAATGAATCTTATTCAAATCAATTGAACTGCATTAGTTGAATTGATGATATCCATATCCAAACCCTTATTTGTGTGACCTAGTTAGGTTCAGTTTCATATGATAATGGGATATGTCGCGATCTCCATCATCTACATCATCAAAACACCTTCAATAGATCAGAACTTTTTTGATTTAGACAACTAGTATGATCGATCATCCAAATCATTCTAATTGCTTCCAAAGTCCATTAGTGACACCTAGCAGCATATGGTGGCAACTCATTAGAACTAAAAACAAATCTCTCGATGTAGTTATCTATGTGATTAAGTTTCTCTATCTTGAGCCCTAATCGGATTAGGGTTAAGGTGATCTCGTCAAATCCTAATTTTTTTCATATGAATTAATCATTCGATTCAACTCTAATGTGAAAATCCTAATAGAAACTCTTTCTATTATTTCACTCTACCACGGCTATGGGCTCATGGACTTGATTCTCATGATCATCATAAGGATGCTCCTCATCTATCGAGGTAGATAGATCTCCTATCGGTGCAAACCAATTTCTATAATGAACATGCTATAGCCAACATACACCTCAAGATTTCAAATGACTAGGAGATCGAGTTATGGTGTAGTCAAACTATAACACCCTCAAAATAAACTATCGATACACCTCAGGTCAAAGAACCAAACACACCACTACAGCTTCGAGCTAGTCATCGACGAGAAGGTAGACTTCTTCATGATTGCTCAAGGTGGTCACGCGCAGTGCCCTCATTCTCTAACGAGTACCTGTACTCTCGTTCTGGTGTCTCTACACCATAGACTCAAGACTCATCTATTCTAAAGAAGCGATCATACACCAACCTTCCAGATCAATCATCATCCTTATGATGATCCTGCGATCGAGTGCATTTTATGAGTTAATAATGAAAATTCTTATCTTAAATTTTCAACTCTTGAAAATATGAATCATCATTACCATTAACTCAAGAGATGTATCACAGACACTTTCAAATACACATTATGATAGAAAATAACCTATTTTATTATTTATAATAAAAATTATAATTTTGTCCTTAGATGTGTATTACAAGTATCAGCCAATTTTGGCTTCTAGGGCACACATATCTAACAAACTTCCATTTAACCTAAAGCCAATTGGCTACAAATCTAAGTTCCATCTTCTCACGGTGGGTTTCAATCTTCTGCTGGCCCAATGGCTTTATAAGTGGGTCTGCCGCATTATTTGCAGAATCGACTCTCTTGACCTCAACATAATCTTTCTCATGGCAATCATGGATGAGGTGATATCACCGCTCGATGTACTTGGATTCTGATGAGACCTCGGCTCCTTAGCAAGAGTTATGGTGCCATTATTGTCGCAGTATAGAGGAATGCATCCGATAGCATTACTCTAATCTCTATGGCAAATTTTTTGTACCAGAATGCCTCCTTCACAGCATTTGACGCAGCGATGTATTCTGCTTCCACGGTAGAATCTACTATCACTATCTGCTTGGAACTCTTCCAACTGATAGCACCACTGTTACACACAAACAGACTTCCAGATGTCAACTTTCAATCATCTATATCGGATATAAAATTTGAGTCTGTATATCCTTGGACTTGGAGTTCTCCATTACCAAAAACCAACAACAGATCCTTAGTTCTTCTCAAGTACTTAAGGATACATTTCACAAAAGTCCAGAGTTCTTCACCAAGATTTGAATGATATCTGCTCATGAGACTCACAGCATGGGTTATATTAGGTCGTGTACATAACATGGAATACATGAGGCTCCCTATTATTGAAGCATAAGGGATCTTGCTCACGCGTTCAATCTCCTCTGGTGTGTTGGGATACATTTTCTTAGAGAGATGAATGCCATATCTGAAGGGTACCAATCCCCTCTTAGAGTTTTCCATGCTAAACCTCTTTAGCACTTCCTTTATGTACATATTCTATGAAAGACCTAGCATCCTATTCGGTCTATCTCTATAGACTTTGATTCTTAGAATGAAGGATGCTTCTCCTAGGTCTTTCATGGAGAATTCTTTAGATAATCACATTTTAACTATGGTCAATATAGAAATATCATTCCCAATAAGAAGGATATCATCCACGTATAGTACGAGGAAGATAATAGCACTCCCACTGACCTTTTTGAAAATACATGGTTCCTCCTCATTTTTTGATGAAACCAAATAATTTGATCACATCATTAAAATGAGTATTCTAGCTTCGAGATGCTTGCTTAAGTTCATATTTGGACCTTTGCAGCTTGCATACTTTGTGATTAGTATCACTGGATGTGAAACCTAGCGGCTGTTCCATATAGATATCTTCCTCAAGGTATCCATTTAAGAATATCATTTTCACGTCCATTTTTCATATTTTATAATCAAAATAAGTTACAATAGCAAATAATGTGTGGATGAATTTTAGCATAGCTACTAGCAAAAAGGTATCTTGATAGTCAATGCCTTCACGTTGACTATAACCTTTTGCCACTAATCTAGCTTTGAATGTCTCCACATTTCCATCTGCACCAATCTTTCTCTTGTAGATCCATTTATACCCAATAGGTACTATACCTTCTGGTGGATCTACCAAGATCCAGACTTGGTTTGAGTGCATCGAGTTAATTTTTGACTTCATTTTCTCTAACCATTTTTTAGAGTCGATATCCGATATCATCTCGTCATAGGTTTTGGGATCATCATGAATCTCATTACCTATGAGGAACATTTTCTCTACTTTTTTTGAAATAGTACCTAAGTACCTCTCAGGGGGATGGAAAATCCTTTTCGATCTACGAGGTGGAGGAGGTAGTGATTGTATTGGCTCAACCTGATTTGGTTCCATAGGGTCCTTAGCTTATTGCTCTTGGGAGAATTTCTTCTCTAGCCTGATCTGCTTTCCAATGTCGTTATCTTGAATAAACTATTTTTCAAGAAAGATGGCATGCCGACTCACAATCACATTGTGGTCTTCTAGAATGTAGAAATAATATCCTAATAACTCTTTAGGATATCCTATAAATCAAGCTCTAAAGGATCTATAGTCTAACTTGTCTGCTTGTTGTCTTTTGATATGAGCCGAACAATCCCAAATTCTGAGATGACTCAGACTTGGTTTCTTACCATGCCATATCTCATATGGTGTGATAGGAACAGTTTTAGAGAAAACCCTATTCAATAAATATATTGCAATTAATAGACTATGTCTCCAAAGAAAATTAGGAAGGTCTGTGAAGCTCATCTGGATCGGACCATATCTAATAGGGTCTGGTTTCTCCATTCTGAAATCCCATTGAGTTGAGGTATTCTAGGTGGAGTCCATTGAGTGACTGACATTTTGCTTGAGATAGTCCAAAAATTCTAGACTATGATATTCACCTCCTCGATCTGATCGAAGAACCTTAATAGATTTTTTAGTTTGCTTTTTGACTTCATGTCTGAATTCCTTAAACTTTTCAAAAGCTTCAAACTTATGCCTCATAAGATACACATACCCATACCAAGATAAATCATCGGTAACGATTATGAAGTAGTCAAAATTGTCTCTGGCCGACACATCAAATGGACCGCACACATCAGTATATACTAGGGTAAGTAGATCTATGGCCCGTTCCCCATGTCCTACAAAAGGGAGCTTAGTCATTTTACCATGAAGATATGATTTATAAATTGGATATGACTCGAATGTCAATGAACTCAATAGCCCAATTTTTTCTAATTTGTTAATCCTATCTTCTACTATATGATCTAGCCTTAGGTGCCATAGATACCTATCGTTTGGACTATCTCTGGGTCATTTTATGGCATTCATATTTTGCTCGATATTAAAGATAGATACATAAATATGTAACTGGTAGAGATCGTTAATGAGGAAACCACTTGCAATTTTATTTTTTTCATAAAGAATATTACAATGGACCTTAAGAAAACTAATTACATAGCCTTCTCGTACTAAACATGAAATAGAAATCAAATTTTTGCTTGTGACAGGCACATAATAACAATCCCTAAGTACTAAATCTAAGCCTGACGATAGTCAAAGAGGGTAGGATCCCTTAGCCACAGCAGCAACCCTTGCTCCATTTTCGACATGTAGAATCATCTCACCATCTCTCAACCTCCTACTATCCTCAAGACCCTGCATAGAAGTGCACAAATGAGTGCTAGAACTAGAGTCAAGTATCTAATTGGATGTAGAAGAAATCATAAGGTTAGATTTAATAACGAGCATACCTCTAGAAGGACTTGTCTTCTTCGTATTCTTTAGGATGGCTAGGTATGTTGGGCAGTTCCACTTTCAGTGGCTGTCAGTATTACAATGTAAATACTTTTCTTTGTCAGCAGCCTTCTTCTTCAGCTTTGTCTTCATTTTCTTTCCACCTTCTATCTTTACATAGACTACTTCTTCTTTTTAAAAGACTTTCTCTTGGAAGAAGTCCATTCCATAGCAAGTACTAAGCCTTTAGAACCATTCATAGAAAGCTCAGTAGTAACCAGCATATTCATAAGTTCGGCGAGAGTATTCTGAACTTCATGCATATGGTACTTCATGACGAACTGCCCATATGCATTAGTCAAGGATTGCAGAATTATATTATTATGTAGATCATGGTCTAACTTCACTCCGAGCTTCTCAAGCTCTTTTAAGTTCTTGATCATCATCAGATAATGATCTTGGACTGACTGCCCATCATTCATTTTAGCCTTAAATAGTTATTTAGTAACCTGATATTTGGCTGTGCGACTCTATTCACCAAATAACATTTACAGGTGAGCCAACATTTGATGGGCAGTCTTGATATCTTTATGTTGGTGCTGAAGCTCATCAGATATCGAGCTCAATATATAGTATCTGACCTTGTTATCTTCATCCATCTATTTGTTAAGAGATGCTCTCTGTTCAGCAGACAAATAGGCTGATAAGGTGCGAGGATCCTGATCCAATACATGAGTTAATTTCTCAAAATTCAAAATAATTTTGAAGTTTTGGAGCCAATCCTTATAATTGGGTTTGATCAGTCTATGGGTGTCCGGGATACGAGCTAGTGGATTGGATGCAAATATTTTTCTTTTTCCTGTAGAGAGTTAAAGTTTCTAGTTAGATTTTATAATTAAGACTTGATCAATTTATTTAGGAGTTTCATTTTTAAATAAATTAGCTCCCACTATTTTTTTCGGATCCCTATACTTTCTCTATAGAGATGCAAAAGGAGAGGTTCGAAAGGAGTTTGGCCCCTGAAGGAATCCAACTGAAGGAGAGGTTCGAAAGGATTTTGACTTCTTTAGAAATCCAACTGAAGGAGAGGTCCAGAATGAGTTTGGCCCCTAGAACAGTCCAACTAAAGGAGAGGTTCGGAAGGAGTTCGGCCCTTGGAGAAATTTGACTGAAAGAGTGATTCGAAAGGAGTTCAGCTCTTGTAGAAATCCGACTGAAGGAGAGGTCGGAAAGGAGTTCGGCCTCTAGAGGAATCCAACTGAAGTAGAGGTCCGAAAGGAGTTTGGCTGGGGTTCGATCGCTGGAGGGAGTCCGAAAGTGCTTCGGCCACTGGAGGAGTTCAGCTACTAAAGGAGTTCGGTTGGGATTCAACTGCTAGAAAAAGAATTCTCAATTGAAGCTTTCTATGATTACCAATCATATTAGGCTAAGCATCAGATCGAACTTTGGTGGGAGCGGGGTTTATCCCCAATAATAGGCTCCCCACTTCTGAGTTTAAAATTTGAGAAAAGAGAGTATAAAAAGATGACTGCCGAAGTTCTTTTCTAGGCTATACACCCATTGAGGTTGAAGTTGAAGCTTGGGGAAAATCTTATCTCCAGCCAAGATAGAAGCAGATCTTATCTCCTGTTGACGTTGGCATTGAAGCTCAGAGGAGATCTTATCTCCATCCGAGATTGAAGGAGATTTTATCTCCTATTGAAGGGTTGGAGCTTGGAGGAGATCTTATCTCTAGCTAAGCTTGAAGGAGATCTTATCTCCTATTGAGGTTGAAGTTGAAGCTCGAAGGAGATCTTATCTCCAGTTGAGGTTGAAGGAGATCTTATCTCCTATTGAATTTGAGTGGAGGAGGGTTTTCTCCAGCCAAGTTGAAGGATCTTATCCTATTTGACGTTGAAGTTGAAGCTCAGGAGAGATTTTATCTCCACCGAGGTTGAAGAAGATCTTATCTCCTATTGACGTTGAAATTGTGCTTGAGAGAGATCATATCTCCAGCCAAGGTTGAAGGAGATCTTATCTCCTATTGTAGTTGGCGTTGGAAGCCGGGGGAGATCTTATCTCTAACCAAGGTTGAAGAAAATCTTATCTCCTGTTGACATTGCAGTTGAAGCTTGGAGGAGATCTTATCTCCAGCCGAGGTGAAGGAGATCTTATCTTCTGTTGACATTAGCGTTGAAGCTCAGAGGAGATCTTATCTCCAAGTGAGGTTAAGAGGAGATATTATCTCCTATTGATCGATTGGAGCTCGGAGGAGATCTTATCTGAAGCTGAGGTTGAAGTTGAAGCTCGGAGGAGATCTTATCTCTAGTCGAGGTTGAAGGAGATCTTATCTCCTATTGAGGTTGAAGTTGAAGCTCGAGGAAGATCTTATCTCTAATCAAGCTTGAAGTTGAAGCTCGGAGAAGATCTTATCTCCAACCGAGGTTGAAGGAGATCTTGTCGAGGTCTCTCCTCTTATCTCATCTAAAATGAATGAGGTCTTCGACTTTGCTCACGTAAGAATGAGGTTGTTAGATATGAGTGCCCTAGAAGCCAGAATTGGCTGACATTTATAACACACTTCTAAGTGAAAAATTATAATTTTGACTATAAATAATAAAATGGGTTATTTTCTCTCATATAAGTGTATTTAGTGTCTATGATACATCCCTTGAGTTAATGGTAATGATAATTCATATTTTCAAGAATTGAAAATTTAAGACAAAAATTTTTATTTATTAACTCATAAAATGCTCCTGACCATAGGGTCATCATGAGGATGGTGATTCATCCAGATGGTGTATAATCGCTTCTTTATAGTAGATGAGTCTTAAGCCTATGGTATAGAGACACCGAAGCAAGAGTATAGGTACTCATTAGAGAATGAGGGCATTGAGCGTGACCATCTCGAGTAGTCATATGGAAGTCTACCTTCTCGTCGATGGCTGACTCGATGCTGTAGTGGTGTGTCTAGTTCTTTGACTTGAGGTGCATCGGCAGTTCACCTTGAGGGTGTTATAGTTTGACTACACCATGACTCGATCTCCTAGCCATTCGGAACCCTGAGGTGTATATTGGCTATAACATGTTCATTGTAGAAATTGGATTGCACCAAGATGAAATCTATCTATCTCGGTGGATGAGGAGCAGGTGCGGAATG
>QRFJ01003361.1:0-41138 GCA_006176705.1 Cocos nucifera | reverse complement strand
TTCAGTCGGATTTTTACAAGAGCCGAACTCCTTCTGGACCTCTCCTTCAGTTGAATTTCTATAGGAGTCGAACTCCTTCCGGACCACTCCTTCAGTCAGATTCCTCCAGGGGCCAAACTTCTTTCGAACATCTCCTTCAGTTGAATTTCTACAGGAGCCGAACTCCTTTCGAATGTCTCCTTCAGTCAAATTCCTCTAGAAGCTGAACTCCTTCCAGACTTATTCTTCAATCAAACTTCATCTAGATTCCTCTAGCGGATTACTTCTAGATTTTCAATAGTATTTCTCCCAGATGATCTCCTCCAGTCATATTCCCTTTAGGAGTCCGAACTCCTCTGGAGAATTGATATATATCAAAGTTCTTCAGCAACCAACACCTGCTTCCTCCAAACTTCGACTATTAAATCTCAACAAATAGGCTATCTCACTATCGAACGGTTATGATTGTCATTTATCAGGATGGTTACAACTGTCATTTATCAGTCTGCTACAGGCGACTCTACTATCGGATGGTTACGACAGGTTTGGTCTATAAAAAAAAATCCTCCAGATACGTTTTCTCTAAGCTTTCTTTTCCTTCTTAAAACTCTGCTAAATTCTTATCTGAACTCTCCATTTCTATTGGCCAGAAGAGCTGACTTGATCATCGAAGGGTTTTGCTAGAGCCACCACCACCAATTTCAGATGGAACTTTATTTTGCAGGTCACCGATGGTGACCTCTTCTTCCCCAACTCTAGCTCGATCCGGCATCAACTAGATTCTGCACCAACACGGTCATTAGACTATGTCCCCAAAGAAAAATAGAGAGGCCTATGAAGCTCATCATGCATCGAACCACATCCAATTAGATTTAATTTCTCCATTCTAAAATCCTATTGAGTTAAGGCATTTCAGGTGGAGTCCATTGTGAGACTATGCCATTATTTTTGAGATAATCTAGAAATTCTCGATTAAGATATTCACCTCCTCGATCTGATCGAAGAACCTTCATGGACTTTTCAATTTATTTTTCTACCTTAAGTCTGAATTCCTTGAACTTTTCAAAGGCTTCAGATTTGTATGTCATTAAGTACACATATCCATACCGAGATAAATCATCGATAAAGGTGATGAAGTAGATATAATTACCTCTAACCAGCATATCAAATGAACTGCACACATCTGTATGTACCAGGACAAGTAGGTCTGTGGCCCTTTCCCCATGTTCTACAAAAGGAAGCTTGGTCATTTTGCCATGAAGGCATGATTCATAAATCGAATATTTCTCGAAAGTCAATAGACTCAATAGTCCAAATTTCTCCAATTTGTTAACCCAATCTTTTGCTATATGACCTAGCCTAAGGTGCCATTGATACTTATCATTTTGATTATCCCTAGGTCATTTTGATTCTATGTTATTCATGTTTTGCTCGATATTAAAAATAGAAACATCAATATGTAATTGGTAGAGACTATTAATCAGGAAACCACTTATAATTTTATTTTTGTTAGGGATAAAATAACCCCCACTAAAGTCTTTAGTTACCAACTTCCATTTCGAAAGAATTTACTGATCCTTCCAACAACAAGTCCACACCGTGGAACTTGTCAAAGGCACATTAAAACTTGGTCTGACGATCTTGAGCAATAAAGGAGAACTATTATTGAATTAACCTTGCTTCTTAATTTAGAATGAATGATAGGACCAAAGTTCTACCCTCCCGATCTAGATTAGTGACAAATTTTGAAGGTAGTTGAATTCCTATATTATGGACAGCATGCACCTTCTGGACGAACTCCTCCAGTCGTGCTTCTTTCAGATGAACTCCTTTTGATAGTGCTCCTTCCAATCAAATTCCTCCTAGCAATACTCTTTCCAATCGAATTCCTTCCGAATGAACTCCTTTCGACAGTGCTCCTTCCAATCGAATTCCTTCTAGCAATACTCTTTCTAGTCGAATTCCTTTCGAATGAACTCCTTCCGACAGTGCTCCTTCCAATCAAATTCTTTCTGGATGAACTCCTTCAATCGTGCTCGTTCCAATAGCACTCTTTTCAATCGAATTTTTTTTGGATGAACTCCTCCAGTCGCACTCCTTTCGAATGAACTCCTCTAGTCGCGCTCCTCCCAGTAGTGCTCCTTTAAGTCAAATTTCTTCTAGACGAACTTCTCCCATCATGCTCCTTCCAGGTGGACTCCTTTTGGATGCACTCCTTTCAATTGTGCTACCTTCAGTCAAGATCCTTCTATTCAAATACCTTTTACGATGGGCTTCTTGCAGCTAATCACGGACCTATTTAGTCCCTACTATGCCCATCAGTTGGAGCCATCCAAAATAACCTCATCAAATCATTGATTCATAATAACCACTCCATGAAGGATGGAGCACAGAACTTCAGATCTCAATTTAAGAGGCACCTACTTGCACTTGACCCAAGAGGCTTTTAGACATCTTAAAGACACTAAACCTTGCCCCCAATGGATCTCGATCGATCATAAGTCCACCACATACACCAAAGTCTCCATCTTACGTATGAACTTCAATAAAGGGATCTCCATGCCTACTAGTCATGATAAATGATTACTCATCCTCCATAACAAACTCCACATGGCCTGAGCAGCCACCATTAGTTTGTTACACACTCCATCTATAAAAGAGATTCTCTAGATATATTTTTCTCTAAGCTCTCTTTCCTCCCATTACTCTGCTTTTATGTTCTCCTGAGCACTCCATTCCAGTTGGCTAGAAAACTAACTTGAGCATCGAAGGATCCTGCCGGAGCCACCCACCTTCGATTAGGATTTTATTTTATAAGTACAGTCAATAGCCCCATCTTTCTAACTCTAGCTGCCTCCAATAGGATTGGTGCTAGAGGAAGGACCTCTAAGCCCTTGTTCTAAAAAGAGTGCCCAGTCAATCCTATCTACTTTCTTTCTCTCCTAATCTCTTTTAACCCATTTCCGTTTAACCATCTTTTGCTCCAAAAATGCCTCCAAAAAAGACAACCATCCGGTGGTCTACTACTTCTACTGCTAGATCTAAGCCAGATCCATCCGTTTTGGCTCCATTACCAGCTCCTTAATCTCTTCCACTGACGACCATGATGGATTCGAAGTAGTTTAATTTACTAATGCAGCAGGTTCGAGGCCTCACCAAAATGGTATAGGCCATGCAGCAGCCTCCAGTAGTATCCCAATCAGAGAAAGCCCCACCAAAACTTTAAGAACCGATGTAGAAAAGGGCAACCTAGGTCAATAGGCCCATAACCCCTAGGAAGGGAAAGTAGAAAGTAGGGAGCCATTGCTTCAATCATGATTCTTTTTTGGAGAAAATTTTTTCTATCTATAATTGATGGCCCACTGAGATCCATGGTCAAGATGATGCACTCGATCAAAAACTTCAAGACATGAACCGATGGATTGAGGAGCTTCACCATGCCATCCTGATCCACCATGATGACATCTGAATCGATCTCCCTTTCTCCATCAAAATCATGCAGGAGCCTATCCTGTTGAACTTCAAGCTCCTCCAGTTCAAGAGTTATGATAGGACTTCTAATCCGATTGACCACCTTGAGGTCTTTCGGATGATGATGCTACTTCATGGTGCACCGAATGTCATTTTATGCTGAGCATTCCCATCAATCCTGAATGGAGCAGCAAGAAATTGATACTCGAGCCTTAAGTTAGGTATAATCTTCTCTTTTGACCAAAGGAGCCATCAGTTCGTGGCTCATTTCATAAGCAGCCAATGTCCAAGATGAGGTTCAGACTTCCTCATCAACATAAAGAAGTAAGAAGGGGAGTCCATCCGAGCTTATGCTAGTTGCTTCAATGCTACTACATTGGAGATCTGGAACATGGACCAGTCTGTAGTCAGAAGAATGATCTTCTATCCTTTCTAAAAAAGAAGCATCCCAGAGAGTTTGCTGATATGTTGGCCTGGGCTGAAGATTATGCTCGAGCGGAGGAGACCTTCAAATTAAAAGATGATGAGACCACAAGAGAGTGGCAAGTAGGTGAACCTAGCAAGCCCGCATCTAAAAAAAAGTCGAGTGAAGCTCGATCGTGCTTTTGAACTCCTCTCGAGCATAGATGAGTCCGAACTCCTCCTCGAGCTCATCGGTAGAAAAGTTTGGATCGAAGGATCCGACAGAACTCTTCTTCTAGAAGATTCAATAACTATGCTCCTTTGAATGTCTCAAAGATCCAAGTACTAATGGAGACAAGGGAGCGGCTACTAGGACCGGAAAGGATGTAGAGTCATCCAGCCAAGTGCAACCCTAACAAGTACTACCTCTACCATCATGATCATGATCATGATACTGAAGAATGCATCCAGCCCTAGAACAAGATCGAAGCACTAATTAGAAGAGGTTAGCTGGATTAGTTTATAAGGTGCTGGTCAGAAAGAAGAAAGTATCATCCAAGAGTGCTGTTGCAGCTTGAACCATCTTGGAGGGATGAATCATAAGAAGATCAACCTCCCTTTGGACTCATCAACACCATAGTTATGGGACATCACTGGGGGGAGGCCAGTGAGTCAGTGGAGCTGGCAAAAGAGTAGTGGACTGAAGAAGCCATCACTTTTACTAAAGAAGATGCCCAGGGAGTTTAGCTTCCATATAATGATCCGGTAGTAGTTATTTTAAATATTGCTAATTCTAATGTATGCCATTTTTTGATTGATAATGGAAGCTCTGCTGACATTTTATTTTATGATGCTTTTTCTAAAATATCCATATCTGATGATAGGATGGATCCGATGAATTTCTCATTAGTAGGATTCACAGGTGATGTGCTAGTGGAAGGAATAATAAAAATGCCTATAGTAGTGGATCAGTATCAAAAGCAATCTAGAGCTCAAGTTGATTTTTTAGTAGTTAAAGCTCCTTTTGCCTACAATGCAATCCTTGGCTGACCTAGTCTGAATGTACTCTAAGCTGTGGTTTCGACTTACTATCTAAAAATGAAGTTTCCAATGATGTATGGATTTAAGAAGATCAGAGGAGATCAGGCACTAGCTTGGCACTACTACAATATTTCCCTATAAGAGAGAAGGCAAGCAGATCCTTGTCTAGTGGATGGGTTAACGCCTGTGATGACTTATCTAAAGAAAGAGGTGAATCCATCGATGACTTGGAGGAGGTTCCTTTGAATGATGGAAATAAGGAACACACTATAAAGATCGACTCGAATCTAAAAGAAGAAGTCAGAAAGCAACTCGTTATCTTCTTGCAAAGAAATACGCATGTCTTTGCCTGGATGCCTGCAGACATGCCCGAGATCGATGCAGAGGTAATGGAGGATTGTCTAGATATGAACCTTAAACGTCGATCAGTAAAGCAGAAAAAACATAGTTTTGCATTAGAGAGGCAGAATGCTATAATGGACGAGGTTGACAACCTCCTCAAGATAGGATTCATTCAGAAAGTGCTTTATTCGGATTGGATTGCAAATGTTGTTCATGTTAAAAAAGCAAATGGCAAGTGAAGGATGTACATCGACTTCACAGACTTAAACACAGCATGCCCAAAAGATAGCTATCCTCTGTCCAAGATTGACCAACTGGTGGATGCAACTTCAAGGATGCCTTCTCCAACTATAATAAAATTTAGATGGTACTAGAAGATGAGGAGAGGACTGCTTTTATTACTGATCATGGTCTTTATTATTACAGAATCATACCCTTTGTGTTGAAAAATATATTTCAAAGTCAATCATCAGTCTATTGATGGTTGAGCTACCTTGAAATTGTATTTGATTTCTTAATAAATAAAATATTTGTTTTGATATTTTCATTACAAGGTATACATCTTCTAATAAACTCCATTATTGTGATAAAGTTCTTAGGACTATTTAATTATGATAAAAAAAAAATTTATTGATTAGTCCTTAAAATTGTTCACGATCAAATAATATGTTGTTAATTAGGATGACAGTATTTATTGAGCATAGATCATTGTATGCCATATAGGTTGATTTTTATCTTAATCCGAAAGTGTGGAGATACTAGTATGGTATATAAGTGAGATGTATGGGTACATCATCATTGAATGTGACCAACTCCAAAGCATTCTACTATCGAGAATTGCTATGATGGGATATAAAAATAAATATCTCTTAGACCTGAGATTACTATAGTGGCTGTAAGCAACTCACTGTGCTTTGGTACTAGACTAACTAAATTTTTAATTTGGTGATGGAAGATTTTTAGGTATAGTTAAGTTCTTGCGAAGTTGGTGATTGATCAAGATGTGATTGACCACTCTAAGAGTTGGAGAAAAATGCATCATTGTATTTCAATATAGCAAAAATCTTGGCCAAAATAATCCATGAGATGGATTTGATATTTTAAAATACAATGTGGATGACCTAATCAGGGTTGACAGTTAAACTTTGAGGTATCCTATGAGCATTATGAAGGAACCAGATCTAGGATTTCATGGATAGATCTTGAAACTTTTTCAGGATCAGATAGCAAAATATTTAAATAAATTAAATATTTATTTAAAGAAATATATAAACACCTAGATCTTAGATCTATTATATGATCAAGACATGATATTAAATCAAAAATTAAAAATATAAAGAAGAAGAAAAAGTTGATCACATCAACCTAGATCTATACTACATCCGATACAGGTATGAAATCAATAGATCAGATCTATTACCTATGCAAGTTAGGTGTTCTAACTTATTGATCCAGGCTTGAGGATGATGTCATGAGCCGTACATGCATCCGATCTCTAGGAGTCATCCATACGAGCCTACAAACTCTGATCTGAAGTTTGATGCAGGAAATCAGCACAGCATGCTAGTACCATGCTGATTCCTCTTCGATGGTCGATCCAAAGCTCCCTTCTTCAAAACTTGGACTCTCCAAAATATGAGGAGGAGGAGAGTTTTTTTATCTGAGACTCTCTTAGAAAAAATTCAAAAAAAGGATGAGAGATGAAGAATAAAATAGTCCTAGAAGAAGACCCTCTTCTTCTTCTCTTTTCTCTCACCTAGACACCTAGATTGGTGCCTACGGAACCCCAATGCCTAAGGACTCTCTTCCTTTGATTTTTGCACACCCCAAACCTCTCCCAAAGATCTGTATTTTATGAAAATTTAATGTAAAAATTCATTTTAAATAATTAGTTATGAAGAGTCTTGTTTAGGTCAAATTTCTAGACAAGGCAGGACCATGTATGACAAGTTGTTGGGGCGCCCAACACTTAGGCGCCCCCTCCTCATCCCATGCTATGGACCACCATAAAAGAGTGCACAAAAACCCTCTTTTTATTATGGAAATCATAAAAGAAATCAGGATGGGGCAGCACACAAGGGAAGAGAATGTTTGTTGGGATTCTATCATATAGAGTCCAATACCACAACAACATTCCATCTATTAACTTGGTCCTTAACTAATTCCTAAATAAATAGGAGAGAAAGAGAAGGGAATGTGTGAGAGGGCCTTGGGAGAGGATTTTCCATGAAAAAATCCTAAAAAATAGGAGTGGGGGGCATTGGGGCTAAGGTGGCACAAGGAGGGAAGTCCTAGTCATACTAGGACTTTCAATTTGACTTGGTCAAACAAAATCTTTTAACCAAATTAAATTAGATTTATTTCAACCCAATTAGAATAAATCTTAGTCCGACCAAGACCTTGATTAAATTAAATTAAATCAAATTTAATTTTTATTTAATTTCTAATTAAATTAGAGATTGGATTGATACAAGTCCTAGTCTCATTAGGACTTCTAATTTGACTTGGTCCAACTTGATCTTTAGACCAAATAAAATTAGAATTTATTTAACCCAATTAAAGTGAGTCTTAATCCAATTAAAAATATAATTAAATTAGATTAAATTATATTTAATTTTGATTTTATTTTCTAATCAAATTACAAAATTGGGTTGACCCGAGTCCTAGTTAGACTAGGACTAGTTCTTCCTTGCACTTGGCTTTTCCAATAAGTCAATTGGACTTGATCCAATCAAGTCTAAATCAAACCTAATTAAATTATATTTAATTATACTTAATCTCAGTCCTCTGGCTTAATCAAATTAAGTTAATTAGCAATCTAATTACTAATCGATCCTCCTGTAATACTTGCACTAGGTTAAACACCAATCATATTGATTGCTTAATCCTAGAACGATTTTTAATCATTGATCAACCATCCGATCAGATCATGAGCTCTAATGTGTGTGACCTCATAGGTTCGAACCTAAGTTAGTAGCATAGGAATAGATTTCTACACCAATCAAAGTGACTATCTAGCAATGGTATCCAATGGCCGGATAGGTTGAATTTGTAGAACAACATCCTTAGAACCCATGTACATATAGTTTTCATATAATTCATCCTCTTGACCAAAATGCTCGTAGGACACCTTAGAGTTTAACTATCAACTCTGATCGAGTTGTCCACATTATATTTCAAAATATTAAATCCATCTGGTTAAGAGCACAACCAACCTATATGGCATACAACGACCTATGCTCGATAGATGCTGTCATTCTAATTAACTGCTTATCATTTGGTCATGAACAAATTTAAGGACTAATTGATAAATCTTTTTTTATCGAATCTAAATAGTCTTAAGAACTTCATTACAATAATGAAGTTCGTTAGAAAATGAATACTTTATGATGAAAAATATCAAAAAATATTTTTTTATTTTTTAATAAATTAATTATAAATATAAAGTAGATCAACCATCGATAAGCTGACGATTGACTTTGTAACATATTTTTTAATAACTCTCATTTATCCTAAAGCCACTTGGCATAATATCTAATACCCATCTTCAACTTATGGTTGTCAGACTCCTTTATTGCTAGGGCTTTAGTGAAGGGGTCGGCCAGATTCTACTTTTCGTCGATCTTCTAAAGGTCGACGTCACCTCGATCCATGTTCTCGCAAACCAGGTGGAAGCGGTGTAGAATGTGCTTCATCCACTGGTGTGCTTTTGATTCTTTTACTTGAGCAATGGCACCAGTGCTGTCACAGTAGAGCAGGATTGGACCATCAAGGAAGGATGCTACTCCGAGCTCGGTGATAAACTTTCTTAGCCACACAGCTTCCTTTGCAGCATTTGATGCTACCACGTACTCTGCTTTGCAAATAGAGTCTGCCACAGTATACTGCTTGAACTTCTTCCAGTAGATGGCTCCACCATTCAGAGTAAAGATATATCCCGACATGCTTCTACTATCATCATGGTCAGATTGAAAGCTAGAGTCTGTAAATTCCATAAGTTTCAGATTTGACTCACCATAAGCCAACCATTGGTCCTTAGTGTTTCTCAAATACTTAAGTATAGCTTTAACCACTTTTCAGTGGTTTTCTCTGAGGTTAGACTGGTATCTACTTACTACTCATAGTGTGTATGCCACGTCTGATCTCATACATGTCATGGCATACATGATAGATCCCACTGTCGAAGTATATAGGACTCTACTCATACACTCTCTCTCTTCAGGAGTTGTCGAATAATCATTCTTAGAGAGAGAAATTTCATGGCCTATCCGGAGAGTCTTTTTTAGAATTCTCCATGTTGAATCTCTTCAGCATAGTATCTATGTACGTGGACTGGGATAATCCAAGCATTCTTTTAGATCTATCCCTATAGATCTTCATCCCTAGGATATAGGATGCTTCATCCAAGTCCTTCATGGAGAATTGTGATAACAACTAGACTTGTATTCCCTATAGTGCGGAAATATCATTCCCGATTAAGAGAATATCATCCACTTACAAAATAAGGAATACCACTACTGGACCATTTGTCCATTTGTAAATGCAGGATTCTTCTCTATTCTTAACGAAGTCATATGTTTTGATCACTTTATCAAAATGCATGTTCCAACTCCAAGATGCCTACTTCAATCCATAAATGGATTTCTGAAGCCTGCACACCTTGCACTCGTTCGTGGATGTGAACCCCTCAGGTTATATCATATACACCTCTTCGGTCAAATCTTCATTTAGGAAAGTTATCTTCACATCCATCTGTCAGATCTCATAGTCCAGATGGGCAGCAATCGCAAGTATAATCCGAATGGATTTAAGCATTACCACAGGAAAGAACATCTCATCATAGTCAATACCATAACATTGATGATATCCCTTAGCAACCAGACGGGCTTTATAGGTCTCCATCTTTCCATCTACGCCCCTCTTTCTTTTGAAGATCCATTTACACCCAAAGAGTTTAACCCCTTCGGGTGGGTCAACCAATGTCCACATATCATTGATCTTCATGGACTCTATTTTGGATTTCATGACCTTAAGCCATTTCTTAAAATCAGGTCTCTACATAGCATCCATATAGATGATTGGATCCTCATCATTTTCATCGAGTTTGATGGGATCACCATCCTAGACTAAGAAACCATAGTATCTATCTGGCTGATGCAGTACTTTACCAAAATGCCTTAATAGTGTAGGTACACTGGGCTCCAAATTTAATCTAATCGAATTCGATTTTGGTTTAGCTATAGGTGTCAGTTTTTCTACCTATTGAGCTTCATTAAGTTCAAACTTAGAGACAACAGTTCCTTCACCAAAAAATTTCTTTTCTAAAAAGATTGCCTTAAGGCTGACGAACGCCTTTTGTTCTTCAGCATGATAGAAATAGTAACTCTTACTTTCTTTGGGATATCCTATAAATACATACTTATTAGACCGAGGTTCAAGCTTATCTGTCTGTAAATATTTGACATAGGTCGGACAACCCCAAATCCATAGGTGTGAGAGTGTAGGCCTATGCCCGGTCCATATCTCATATAGAGTCTTTGTGATAAATTTACTCGATACATTGTTCAATATATAACATGCAATCTTAAGAGCATAACCCCAAAATGAAATAGGCAGACTAGCAAAACCCATCATGGATCGAACCATGTCCAACAAGGTTCGATTTCTTCTTTTTGATACAACATTATGCTGTGGTATCCCAGGAGGAGTCCACTATGAGAGAATCCTATTCTCTCCTAGATATGTCAAGAACTCACTAGATAGATATTCACCTTCTTGATCCAATCAAAGGATTTTAATATTTTTTCTAATTTGTTCTTTTACTTCACATTGAAATCTTTTGAACATTTCAAATGAATCCGACATATGTTTCATCATATAAACATATCCGTAGTTGGATAGATCATCTATGAAAGTTATAAAGTATAAATATCTACCTCTGGCACTTGTGCTCATTGGTCCACATACATCAGTATGTACTAGACCTAAGAGCTTAGTAGCTCTTTCATCCTTTCTAGTAAAAGGTGACTTGGTCATTTATTCAAGAAGATATGATTCAGATCGAAATTGATTTACAATCACTGACTTCGAGGATTTTCTTTTAGGTCAACCTATTTATCCTATTCTTATTAATGTGACCTAGCCTATAGTGCCATATATAGATATCAGAGATATTATCTAATTTAGGATATTTTCTAGAAGTGTACATTACACTCACCGACGATGATAAAATATAAATACCATTTCTTTGTTGTCCTTGCATTATTGTAACATCATTCATAATGATATCATAATAATCTTTCTTTATAGATAAATGATAACCATCCTTGGCCAAAAGACTAATAGAGATTATATTCATAAGAAAGGAAGGATAATAACGATATTCATTTAAAGAAATGATATTAGTGTTAAAAATAAGTTGAACTATTCCCATAACTAGAACTAGAATAGACCTTCCATCTTCAACATTCAAGAATCGCTCATTATTCTCAAATCTTCTACTAATTTGAAGTCCTTGCAACATATTGCAAATATGGAGTGGACTTTCAGTATTCAATACCCAAGTAGAAGTATCACAAATAGAAAAATTATAAGATGTTATCATATAACATCTTTGATTAGCAACTACTTGCTCATCTCTCTTATTCAGCCTATTGGGGTCATGGGAATCACGATACTGAGGATAGTTCCTCTTCCAACACCCCTGCTTCTTACAATGGAAGCACTTTGCTTGATCTAGGTTATTCTTGGATCTTATGTTTAAATTGGGCACAGAGGCCTTAGCACGAACCACTTCGTGCTCCTGAATAATATTTAACTTTCGATACTTATTATCAAAGTTGGGTCCCATAAGTTAATCACTGTCTAACAGTGAATGGAACAACTGTGGTTAAGATTTAACTGCATAAAGGAGAATCAAAAGTCTAATTAGTAATTGATTCATTAAACCTAAAGATTTGGACTTTAAGCAAAAGGTTTTTCCTACTATTTTATTCAAATTGGTAGCCTCTACCCCCAATTTGAGGAATTATCCTAATTCCTTATTGGGTACTAGAATTTACATAGATTGCACACAAGGCCAACTATAGTTGGTCAACCTATGTACATCTAAGGATAGGTTCATAACCAATTATGTTTTCAAATAATTTTTAGTAATTTAATTTTATCTTAGGTATTTTTTTAGTAGGCTAGGGCCTCCACTGAAAGTCCTGGTTAGGTCCAATCATTTGCATGATCATACTTGATCCATCTAACTAATGAATGATTAAGCCCAACTATGATTGGTCAACCTAACCATCATTTAAAGAGACACGACCAAAAAATCATATTATAAATAATAATTTAATTAGCGGATAAGCACCAGGCCTATGGGCCTCCAATGATTATCCAACTAATGGATCCATTATTATCTACTTAATGGGAGGCTATGATTTAGTTATCATCATAACTATTTTATTTTCAAGATCTAATAATTTTAGAAGATTTAATTAATTTAATTAAAAGAAAAGGTCAGATTAATCAGCTTGTCATGATCCTCCCACTAGCTTCACCAAGTCAGCTTAAGGAAGACCATTAATAGGCTGGTATAGGAGCACCTAAATCAGTCACACTGATTTACCTAGCTGACATGGGTCAACTCAAATTGTCAAGTGATCAGATCCAAACTTAATCTCATCAAGAAGGCTAGGTAAGTGAGATCGATGGGATGGTCTGCCAAAGCTTGCTTTAGACACCATCAAAAATGGCCAGATAAGCGGACTGCCAATTAAAAACCATCGATCGTATATGCCAAACTTATCTTAGACATCAACTAGTTTAATTAGTCTTGATTAGATCAACCTAATAGTTTGAGCTAAATCTCTTAGCCAAGAATCAAGTTCATTTGATACTTGTTAAAGACATGACTTGACCAACTACAACTATTATAACTGATCTAGAGAATTCTTGACCTAATCTAAGACAATAATTGATTAGATTTAGTTAATTCTCTAATTAAGTCCATTATTTAATCTAACCTTAGGTCTAATCCAATTAATGGACCTAATCACCACTAATCCATTAACCCAATGTGTTATGATTCGTGTCATAGAATCTTCAATTTACAATCCTCAAACCTAATCAAACAACTTCTTAAGTCTTAATTAAGTTTTGGACTGAGGATTGAGGTTTGACTTTTCAAAAATAACTTTTATATTTGTAAAATATTTTTACAACATGGTTCTATCAACCAAGTTGCATGTTTGATTCATAATCAATATGCAAGCAAAATAAACATGAAACTACTTCAGATCTAATCTAAACAGGTTCATGTAATGGAAATAGTTTCAATAATAATCAATCATAAATTTTTTTAGATCAAATCTATCATATTTATGATGATTAAAATTAGATTAAAATATTTTTAATCAGATCATAAAATCTCTTAGATCTAATCTAAAATTTTATGATCAATATTTTAGATCAGCACGTACTAGGACAACCTTTCCATTGTAAGGGGTAGACCTTACAGCAAGACAACTTTATGCCAGTCCATCCAATCTAAAATATTTTATTTTTAAATATAAAATTATTTTAAATCTATTAAATTATAAATAAAATTAAATTAAATCTAATAAATTTATGATTAGAATCAGATCATCATGAACTAGGATAATCTTTTCACTGTAAGGGGTAAACCTTCCAGTAGGACAACCTTATGGCAGTTTACGAGATCTAAATTTTTAATTTTAGATTTAATAATTAGATAATAAATTAGATCTAATCTAAGAAATAATCTAAACATGCACAAAAATCATGTAATAAGAACCTAGGCTTTGATACCAATTGAAGAAACTAGATTTAGGGTTTCACGGGTAGATCTTAAAACTTTTTCAGGATCAGATAGCAAAAGATTAAATAAATTAAATTTTTATTTAAATAAATATATAAATATATAGATCTTAGATCTATTACATGATCAAGACATGATATTAAATCAAAAATTAAAAATTTGAAGGAGAAGAAAAGGTTGATCACATCAATCTAGATCAACACTACATCCAATGCATGTATGAAATCAATAGATCAGATCTATTACCTGTGAAAGTTAGATGTTCTAACTTACTGATCTAGGCTTGAGGATGAAGTCACAAGCTGCACACGCATCCGACCTCTAGAAGTCGTCCACACAAGCCTATGAACTCTGATATGAAGTTCCATGCAGGAAATTAGCACAGCATGTTAATATCATGCTGATCCTTCTTCAACAGTCGATCCAAGGCTCCCTTCTTCAAAACATAGACTCTCTAAAATATGATAAGGAAGAGGAGAGTTTTCTAATCTAAGACTCTCTAAGAAAAAACTCAAAAGAAGGAGGAAAGATGAAGAATAAAACAGTCCTAGAAGAAGACCCTCTTCTTCTTTTCTTTTCTCTCACCTAGATACCTAGTTTGGTGCCTATGGAACCCCCACACCCAAGGACTCTCTTTCTCTAATTTTTTCACACCCCAAATATCTCCCAAAGCAGTATATTTAATAAAAAATTCAAGTAAAAATTTATTTTAAATAATAAGTTATGGAAGAGCCTTGTCTAAGTCAAATTTCTAGACAAAGCAGGACCATATATGGCAAGTTGTTGGGGTGCCCAACACTTGGGCATGCCCTCCTCATCCCATGCTGTGGACCACCACAAAAGAGGACACAAAAATTCTCTTTTTACCATGGAAATCATAAAATAAATCAGGATGGGGCAGCACACAAGGGAAGAGTCAATGTTTGTTGGGATTCTATCATATAGAGTCCAATACCACAACAACTTTCCATCTATTGTCTTGGTCCTTAACTAATTCCTAAATAAATAGGAGAGGAAGAGAAGGGCATGCATGAGAGGGCCTGAGGAGAGGATTTTCCATGAAAAAAATTCTAAAAAATAGGAGTGGGGGGACATTGGGGCTAAGGTGGCGCAAGGAGGAAAGTCTTAGTCATACTAGGACTTTCAATTTGACTTGGTCAAACAAAATCTTTTAACCAAATTAAATCAGATTTATTTCAACCAAATTAGAGTAGGTCTAAGTTCAACCAAGACCTTAATTTAATTTAATTTAATTTAATTTAATTTTAATTTAATTTCTAATCAAATTAGAGATTGGATTGATATAAGTCCTAGTCTCACTAAGACTTCCAATTTGACTTGGTCCAACTTGATCTTTAGACCAAATAAAATTAAAATTTATTTAACTTAATTAAAATAAATTTTAATCTAATTAAAAACTTAATTAAATTATATTTAATTTTAATTTAATTTTTTAATCAAATTAAAAAATTGGGTTGACCCGAGTCCTAGTTAGACTAGGACTAGTTCTTCCTTGCACTTAGCTTATCCAATAAGTCAGTTGGACTTGATCCAATCAAGGTCAAACTAAATCCAATTAAATTATATTTAATTATACTTAATCTTAATCCTCTGGCTTAATCAAATTAAGCTAATTATTAATCTAATTGCTAATCAATTTTTCTACAACACTTGCACTAGGTAAAATACCAATCGTATCGATTGTTTAACCCTAGAATGATTCTTAATCATTGATCAAGCATCCGATCAGATCGTAAGCACTAATATGTGTAACCTCATAGGTTTGAACCTAAGTTGATAATAAAAATAAATTTTTGTATTAATTAAAGTGACCGTCTAGCAATGGTACCCGACGGTCGGACAGGTCAAATGTGTTAAACAACATCCTTAGAACCCATGCGGATATAGTTTCCATATAATTCATCCCCTTGGCCAAAATGCTCGTAGGACACCTCAGAGTTCAACTATCAACTCTGATCAAGTTGTCCACATTGTATTTCAAAATATCAAATCCATCTGATGGATTATCCTAGCCAAGATTTTGCTGTATTGAAATACAGTAATATATTCTTCTCCAACTCTTGGAGTGATCAATTCCATCTTGATCACATACCAACTTCATAAGTACTTGACTATTCTCAGAGGCCTTTCATTACTGAATTAGAAATTTAGTTAGTCTAGTATCAAAGCATAGTGAGTTGCTTGCAAGTCACTAAGGTGATCTTAGATCTAAGGGACACTTATACCTATATCCTATTAGAGACATTCTCGACAGCAGAATGCTCTAGAGTTGGTTACGTTCAATGATTATGTACCCATACATCTCACCTGCATGCTATACTAGTGTCTCCAAACTCCATGGTTAAGAGGACAACCAACCTATATGGCATATAATGACCTATGCTCAATAGATGCTGTCGTCCTAATTAATAGCCTATTATTTGATCATGAATAAATTTAAGAACTAATCGATAAATTCTCTCTTTATCAAATCTAAATAGTCCTAAAGACTTCATCACAATAATGGAGTACGTTAGAAGATGAATAATTTATGATGAAAAATACTAAAAAATATATTTTATTTATTAATGAATTAATTATAAATATAAAGTAGCTCAACCATCAATAGGTTGATGATCGGCTTTGGAACATATTTTTCAATACATTATGGTCAAGGGGATGAATTATATAAAAATTATATCCACATGGATTCTAAGGATGTTGTTCTACACATTTGACCCATCCGACCATCGGGTATCACTGCTAGATGATCACTTTGATTGATATAAAAATTTATTTTAGTACTACTGGCTTAGGTTCGGACCTATGAGGTCACACACATAAGAGTTGTTGGTCTGATCGGATGGTTGATCGATGATTAAGAATCATTCTAGGGTTAAACATTCAATACGATTAATGTTTGACTTAGTGCAAGTGTTGCAGGAGGATTGATAAGCAATTTGATTGTTAATTAGCTTAATTTAATTATATTAGAGGACTGAGATTAAGTTTAATTAAATATAATTTAATTAGATTTGGTTTGGGCTTGATTGGATCAAATATAATTAGTTTATTGGATGAGCAAATTGCAAGGAAGAACTAGTCCTAGTTCAATTAGGACTTGTATCAACCCAATTTTTAATTTGATTAAAAAATTAAATCAAAATTAAATTTAATTCAATTAGATTATTAGTTGGACTAAGATCTAATCTAATTAGGTTAGTTAAATTCTAATTTAATTTAGTCTAAGGATCAAGTTGGACCAAGTCAAACTTGGAGTCCTAGTGAGACTAAGACTCCTATCTCCATGCACCACCTTAGCCCCAATGCCCCGCATGCCATTTCTTTTGAATTTTTCATGGAACATATTCTCTCCAAGCCTCCACACATGCGCTAAGTCCCTCCTTTCTTTCTTACATGGAAAATTTAAGGTAGACCAAGTCAAAGAAGGAGTTTGAGTTGATTTAAATTCGATGAGATAGACTAGGACTCCTTCCTCTTTATGCCACCCACACCCCTGATTTTTTGGTGATATTTTGGTGGCTTTTAAGAGAGGTTTTGTGTGACAAAACCTGATGGCCCATGGTAAAAAGAGGGAGAGGGCACCCAAGAGTTGGGCACCCCAAGTCTAGCCCTATTTGGATAACCCTTGACTAGGTATTTGACCTAGTCAAGGATTCCTTTATATCCCCATATATAAAATAAATTTTGATCTTATTTTTTCATGTATTATACATCTAAGAGAGGCCATTAGGGGCATGAAAAGTTAGAGAGAGAAGCCTAGGGTGTGGGATTTTGTGAAGACACCAATCAAGGTATCTTCGTGAGAGAAGAAAGAAGAAGAAGAGGATCTTCTTCTAGGATTTTTCTTCTACTCCTATTCCTCCATCTTTGTGAGTGTTTGAGAGGTGTCTCAGTATCAAAAATTATCTTTCTCAACTTCTAAAAGTTGGAGAGTCTAAGCATGAAGGAAGAAAGATCCAGATCGATCATCGAAAAAGGATCAGCACATTACTAACATATTATGCTAATTTTCGAGCACCGGACTTTAGATCTACGATCAAAGGCACGTATGGACAACTCATAGAGATTGAACACATGTACAGCTCAGAGCAACCATCTCAGGCCTGGATCGATGAGTTAAGAAATTCAAGATTCAAAGGCAAGGATGATCTGATCTCCCTATTACATGTCTAGATCTGATCTAGAGTAGTCTGTTGTTGATATGATCAACATATAGTTCTTTTGATATTTTATTTTCTGATTTAATAGAATACCTTAATCATGTAATAGGATCTGATATCTAATATTTTATGTTATAATGTTCATGATTTAATATGATTAATTCATCTCTTTTGCTATAATTTTGAAAAAATTTAAAAAGCTAACCCTAGAACCCTAGATCAGTTCCTATAATTTGTATCAAAGCATAGGTAAATTTATTACATGATTTATGCATGATTAGATTATATTTTTACATTAGATCTAATTTATAATTTGATGATTAAATTTAAAAATAAAATTTTAGATTGCATGCACTATAAGGTTGTCCTATTATAAGATTTATTCCTTACAGTGGAGATGTCTTAGTGCGTGCGGATCTAAAATTCTGATCATAAAATTTTAGATTAGATCTAAAAAATTTTATGATTTAATTAAAAAGTTTTAATCTAATGTTATCATCATAAATATGTTAGATCTGATCTAAGATAGTTTATGATTAATTAGAATTGAAATACTTTCAATTTTATGAGCATGTTTAGATTAGATCTAAAATAGTTTTCATATTTATTATATGTGCATATTGATTATGTGTCAAACATGCAATTAGTTGATAGAATCATGTTGTAAAAATCTTTTACAAACATGAAAATCATTTTCAAAATGCCGAATCATAATACTTAGCCAAAAACTTAATTAAGAATTCAGAATTGATTGATTAGGATCTATGATTGTGAAATGAAGATCCTAAGACACAAATCATAACACATTGGGTTAATGGGTTAGTGGAAATTAGGTTCATTAATTGGGTTAGATCTAAGATTAGATTAAAGAATGGACTTAATTAGAGAATTGACTAAATCTAATCAATAGTTGTCTTAGATTAGATTAAGGATTCTCTAGATCAATTATAATAGTTGTAGTTGATCAAGTCCATGTCTTTGACGAGAATCAAGATGAACTTGATTCCTGGCTACGTGGTCAAATACAAAACTACTAGGTTGATCAAGTTGAAACTAATGAACTGGATGGTGTCTAATGTAAGTTTGGTAGTTTGACCAGTGATTTTTAATTGAAAGCTACTCATACTAATTTGATCTTTGATGAATTAATAGCATACCCTTCTACTGATCTTACTTACCTTGCCATCCTGATAAATTAGATTTTGATTAGATCACTTAATGGCTTGGGCTCACCCATGTCAATTAGGTAAATCAGTGTAACTGATTTAGGTGCTCCTAATGCCAGTTTGGATTAGGTCCTTTTTTTATCTGACTTGGTGAATCAGTGGGAGGATCAAAATTGGCTGGCTCATTCTCTCTATTTTTTAAATCAAATCAATTAAATTCTTTAAAATTATTAGGTCCCTAAAAATGAAATAATTATAGTGAGAACTAGATAATAACCTCCAATTAAGTGGATGATAATGGGTTCATTAGTTGGATAATCATTGGTGGCCCATAGGCCTGGTGCTTATCCGCTAAAAAAATTTTCATTCATAATATGATTTCTTGGTCGTGTCTTTCTAAATGATGTTAAGTTGACCAACCATAGTTAGGCTTAATCATTCATTAGCTAGATGGATCAACTATGATCACGTTAATAGTTGGACCTAACCAAAACTTTTAGCGGAGGCCCTAGCCTATTAAAAAGATACCTAAGGCAAAATTAAATTACTAAAAATTATTTAGAAAAATAATTGATTATGAACATACTCTTAGATATACATGGGTAGATCAACCATAGTTGGACTTGTGTGCAGTCTATGTGGATTCTAGTATCCACTGAGAAATTAGGATAATTCCTCTAATTGGAGGTAGAGGCTATCAATTTGAATAAAATAGTGGAAGAACCTTTTGATTAAAGTCTAAATCTTAAGGATTAATAAATCACTTACTAATTGAGCTTCTGGTTCTCCTTTATGTAGTTAAACCCAAACCATAGTTGCTCCATTCACTGTTAGACAGTGATAAACTTATGGGACCTAACTTTGATAATAAGTATTGGGAGTTGAATGTTCTTCAGCAGCATAAAGCGGTTCGTGCTGGAGCCTCAATGCCCAGTTTAAACAAAACATCCAAGATTAGTTTAGATTAGATAGAGTGCTTCTATTGTAAGGAGCAAGGGCATTGGAAGAGGAGCTATCCTTAGTATCTTGCTTCCCATGACTCCAATAGGCTAAATAAGAGAAAAGAGCAAAAAGTTGCTAATCAAGGATGTTATATGATAACATTTTATAATTTCTCTATTTGTGATACTTCTACTTGGGTATTGGATACCGAAAGTCTAATCAATATTTGCAGTACATTGCAAGAACTTCAAATTAGTAGAAAATTTAAAAATAATATGTGATTCTTGAATGTTAGAGATGGAAGGTCTGTTCCAGTTCTAGCTATGAAAATAGATAAACTTATTTTTAGTACTAATATCATTTCTTTAAATGAATGTCATTATGGTCCTTCTTTTCAGATGAAAGTAATCTCTATTAGCCTTTTGGCCAAAGATGGTTATCATTTATCTATAAAGAGAGATTATTATGATATCATTATGAATGATGTTACAATAATGCAAGAACAATAAAGAAATAGTATTTACATTTTATCACAGCCTATGAGTGTAATGTACACTTCTAGAAAATACCCTGATTAGATAATGTCTCTAATATCTACTTATGGCACTGTAGACTAGGTGACATTAACAAGAACAGGATAAATAGATTGATCCAAGAGGAAATCCTCGAAGTCAGTGATTGTGAATCACTTTCAACTTGTGAGTCCTGTCTTCTTGAAAAAATGACTAAGTCATCTTTTACTGAAAAAGGTGAAAGAGTCATTGAGCTCATAGGTCTAGTAAATACTAATGTATGTGGACATATGAGTACAAGTGCTAGAGGTGGATATTTCTACTTCACCACTTTCGTAGATGATCTATCCAGGTATGGATATGTCTATCTAATGAAACATAAGTCAAATTTATTTGAAATATTCAAAAGATGCTAAAGTGACGTAGAAAAATAAACTAAAAAGAGTATTAAAACTCTTCGATCAGATCGAGGAGGTGAATATCTATCCAATGAGTTCTTGATATATCTAGGAAAGAGTGGGATTCTCTCATAGTGGACTCCTCCAGGAACACCATAGCATAATAGTATATCGAAAAGGAGAAATCAAAATTTGTTATACATGGTTCGATCCATGATGGGATTTGCGAGTCTGCCTATTTTATTTTAGAGTTATGCTCTTGAGAATACATATTATATATTGAACAATGTACCGAGTAAATCTATCGTAATGACTCCATATGAGATATGGACTGGGCGTAAGCCTATACTCTCTTACCTATGGGTTTGGGGCTGTCCGGCCTATGTCAAATGTTTGCATTTAGATAAGCTTAGATCCTGATCTGATAAGTGTGTATTTATAGGGTATCCTAAAAAAAGTAAGGATTACTATTTCTACCATGCTGAAGGATAAAAGGTATTCGTCAGTCTTAAGGCAGTCTTTCTAGAAAAGGAGTTTCTTGGTGAAGGAACTGTTGCTTTTAAGGTTAAACTTGATGAAGTTCAATAAGTAGAAGGATCGACACCTATGGTTGAACCTGAATCAAATTTGATTAGATCAAATTCAGAGCTTAATATACCTACACCATTAAGACAATATGGTAGAGTACCACGTCAATCGGATAGATACTATAGTTTTCTAGTACAAAATGATGATCCCATCGAACTCGATGAGAATGATGAAGATCCAATCACCTATACGGATGCTATGCAAAGACTTGATTCTGAGAAATAGCTTGAGGCCATGAAATTCAAGATGGAGTTCATGAAGGTCAACAATGTGTGGACATTGGACGTAAATGGGTCTTCAAAAGAAAGAGAGGTGCCAATAGAAAAGTGGAGATCTATAAAGCCCGTTTGGTTGCCAAGGGATATCATCAATGTTATGGCATTGACTATGACGAGACATTCTCTCCTATGGCAATGCTCAAATCTATTCAGATAATGCTTGCTATAGCTTCCCATCTAGACTATAAGATCTGGTAGATGGATGTGAAGATGCTTTCCTGAATGAAGAGCTGATCGAAGAAGTGTATATGATATAACCTGAAGGATTCACATCTACAGATGAGTCCAAGGTGTGCAAGCTTCAGAGATCCATTTATAGATTAAAGCAAGCATCTTAGAGTTGGAACATGCATTTTGATAAGATGATCAAAATGTATGGCTTCGTTAAGAATGAAAAAGAGCCCTGTATCTACAAATGGGAAAATGATTCGATAGTAGTATTCCTTATTTTGTATATTGATGATATTCTCTTAATCGAGAATGATATCTCCGCATTACAAGGAATAAAAATTTGGTTGTCATCTCAATTCTTCATGAAGGAGTTGGATGAAGCATCCTACATCCTAGGGATGAAGATCTGTAGGGATAAATCTAAGAGGATGCTTAGGTTATCCTAGTCCATGTATATAGAAACTATGCTGAAAAGGTTCAGTATGGAGAATTCCAGAAGGGCTATCTTCCGATAGGCTATGAAATTTCTCCCTCTAAGAGGAATTGTCTGACAACACCTAAAGAAAAAGAGTGTATGAGTAGAGTCCCATATGCTTTGATAGTATGATATATCATATATGCCATGACATGTACAAGACTAGATGTGGCATACTCACTAGGAGTAGTAAGTAGATACTAATCTGATCCAGAAGAGAACCATTGGAAAGTAGTAAAAACCATCCTTAAGTATTTAAGAAATACTAAGGACCAAAGGTTGGTTTATGATGAGTCAGATTTTAAACTTATGGGATTTACTGACTCCAGCTTTCAATCTGACCATGATGATAGTAGAGATGTGTCAGGTTATGCCTTTTCCTAAATAGTGGAGCCATCTACTAGAAGAGTTCCAAGTAGCATACTGTGGTAGACTCTATTTGTGAACTAGAGTACATTGCAGCATCAGATGCTACAAGAAAAGCTATGTGGCTGAGAAAGTCATCACCGAGCTTGGAGTAGCACCCTTCCTTGATGGTTCTGTCCTACTCTATTGTGATAGCACTGGTGCCATTGTTTAGGCAAAGAAACCAAAGGCACACCAGTGGATGAAGCACATACTACACTGCTACCATCTGGTCTAAGAGATCATGGATAGAGATGACATCGACCTTCAGAAGATCGACGAAAAGGATAACCTGTTCAATCACTTCACTAAAGCCCTAACGATAAAGAAGTTCGACGAACACAAGTCGAAGATGGGTATTTGATACTATGCTGAGTGGCTTTAGGATAAGTGAAAGTTATTAGGAAATATATCCCAAAGCCAATCGTCAGTCTGTTGATGGTTGAGCTATCTTATAATTATAATTAATTTATTAATAAATAAAATATTTACTTTGATATTTTCATCACAAGATATACATCTTCTAATGAACTTCATTGTTGTGATGAAGTTCTTAGGACTATTTAACTATAATAAAGAGAGGATTTATCGATTAGTCCTTAAAATTGTTCATAACCAAATGATATGCTATTAATTAGGATGATAGTATTTATCAAGCATAGGTCATTGTATGCCATATAGGTTGATTGTCCTCTTAACCAAGAAGTATGGAGACATTGGTATGGCATACAAGTGAGATGTATGGGTACATCATCATTGAATGTGACCAACTCCAAAGCGCTCTACGATCGAAAATTTTTCTGATGGGATATAGGTATAAATGTCCCTTAGACCTAAGATCACCATAATGGCTTGCAAGGAACTCACTATGCTTTGGTACAAGACTAACTAAATTTTTAATTTAGTAAAGAAAGATTTTTGGGCATTGTCAAGTACTTGCAAAGTCGATGAGTGATCAAGATGGGATTGACCACTCCAAGAGTTATAGAAAAATGCATCACCGTATTTCAATATAGCAAAAACCTTTGCCAGGGTAATCCATGAGATGGATTTGATATTTTGAAATATAATTTGGATGATCTAATCAAGATTGACAGTTAAACTCTAAGGTGTCCTATGAGCATTTTGGTCAAGGGGATGAATTATATGAAAACTATATCCATATGGGTTCTAAGGATGTTGGTCTACACATTCGACTTATCTAGTCGTTGGGTACCATTGCTAGATGGTTATTTTGATTGGTATAGAAATTTATTTTAGTACTACTGACTTTGGTTTGGATCTATGGGGTTACACACATAAGAGTTCTTAATCTGATCGAATGGTTGATTGACCATTAAGTATCATTCTAGGGTTAAACGTTCAATACAATTAACGTTTGACCTAGTGTAAGTATTGCAGGAGAATCGATTAGCAATTTTATTGCTAATTGACATAATTTAATTAAACTAGAGTGTTGAAATTAATTTTAATTAAATATAATTTAATTATATTTGGTTTGGACATGATTGGATCAAGTTCAATTGGTTTATTGGATGAGCAAATTGCAAGGAAGAACTAGTCCAAGTTCAATTAGAACTTGTATCAATCTAATTTCTAATTTGATTAAAAAATTAAATTAAAATTAAATTAATTTAAATTTGATTTAATTAGATTATTAGTTAGACTAACATCTAATCTAACTGGGTTAATTAAATCTTAATTTAATTTGATCTAAGGATCATGTTGGACCAAGTCAAACTAGGAGTCCTAGTGAGACTAGGACTCCTATCTCCATGCACCACCTTAGCCCCAACACCCCCCTTGCCATTTCTTTTAAATTTTTTATAGAAAATATTCTCTTCAGGCCTCCAAACATGCCCCAAGTCCATCCCTTCTTTCTTACATGGGAAATTTAAGGTGGACCAAGTCAAAGAAGGAGTTTGAGTTGATTTAAATTCTATGAGATAGGATTTTAAGCAACTAAAACTCCTCCCTCCTTATGCCGCCCACACCACTAATTTTTTGGTGATATTTTCATGAATTTTAAGAATGGTTTTGTGTGATAAAGCTTGGTGGTCTACAGTAGAAAAGAAGGAGGGGGCACCCAAGAGTTGGGCACCCCAAGTCTAGCCTTATTTGGATAACCCTTTACTAGGTATTTGACCAAGTCAAGGATTCCTTTATATCTCGATATATAAAATGAATTTTGATCTAATTTTTTCATGGATTACACATCTAAGAGATGCCATTAGGGGCATGAAAAATCAAAGAGAGAAGCCCAGGGTGTGGGATTTTATGAAGACACCAATCAAGGTGTCTTGGTGAGAGAAGAAAGAAGAAGAAGAGGGACTTCTTCTAGGGTTTTACTTCCACTCCTATTCCTCCATCTTTATGTGTGTTTGAGAGGTGTCTCAATATCACAAATCATCTTTCTCAATTTTTGACAGTTGGAGAGTCTAAGCTTGAAGGAAGAAAGATCCAGATCGATCATCGAAGAAGGATCAGCATAGTACTAGCATACTGTGCTGATTTTTGAGCTCCGAACTTCAAATCTATGATTGAGGGATCGTGTGGACAACTCATAGAGGCTAAATTATGTGCAGCTTGGAGCAACCATTTTAGGCCCAGATCAGTGAGTTAAGAAACTTGAGATTCAGAGGTAAGGATGATCTGATCTTCCTATTACATGTCTAGATCTAATCTAGAGTAGTCTGTTATTAATATGATCAACATGTAGTTCTTTTGATATTTTATTTTTTGATTTAATAGCATGCCTTAATCATGTAATAAGATCTTATATCCAGGGTTTTATGTTATATTTTTTATGATTTAATATGATTAATTCATCTTTTCCATTGTAATTTTGAAAAAATTTCGAAAGCTAACCCTAGAACCCTAGATCGGCTCCTACACTTTGGGCTTAAAAATGTAGGAGTAACTTATCAGTGCCTGATAAATAAGATCTTCAAGAAGCAGATCAGCCAAAATATGGAGGTTTATGAAGAAGATATGCTGGTTAAAAGCCGATCTTCATCAAATCATATTGCTGATCTTGAGAAGACCTTTAGAACCTTGTGAAATAAAGTTGAACCCTACAAAATATGCTTTCAGAGTAACTTTGGAAAAGTTCTTGCGATTCATGGTGTCGAGGCACGACATTGTAGCCAACCCAGAAAAGATCCAAGCCATCTAAGAGATGACCATCTTGAAAATAATAAAAGATGTTCAGTGCCTCATAGGCAAGGTAGTGGCCTTGAATTGCTTCATTTCAAGGTTGGAGGAGCATTGCATGCTGATCGCTGTCGTGGGCGGCCAAAAATAAAATCTAACTCAAACTATATAGATAGGATGAATCAAGGTCGAATCCATAGAGATCATGTTAATTATGTTTAAATTATAAATTAAAAGTGACTAGGATTAATTAAATGTTGATTAATTAAAAAGGCTACTTAAATTAATTAAGAAAGTAAATTATATAGCAAATTAATTAAAGAGGAGTTGTAGGTATGGAGATGGATTCTCAGGATATCAATTGATCATTTATTTAATAGTTGGTATTCTTTTTAATATACTTTAATTGATATCTAATTAATAAAGATATAATCTATCTTAAAGAGCACGGCCTGTACCCTTAGATCACAGCCCATCCTTTAAAGTTATAGGCTAGTCTAAATTGATTTAGATATAAAAAGAAAAGAATTAACCTAAATATAATTTATTCTAAGAGCACGAACCATATCCATAGATCATGGCTCATCCCAAGGATAATAAACTATTCTAGATTAATTGCAAGAAAATAAAGATATAAAAATATTTAAATTAAAAATAGTCTTTATTTTAAACTAAAAAAAAATACAAAAGATGAAAAATAGAAAACACCATCAGAATAAGATCACCATGATCTCTTGAGAAAGAGAGAATCAACTAGACATCGAGGAGCTTCTTGCTGAAATCTTCATCCTGCAGCCTTGCTGAAGAATCAGGGCCATAGTAGGTGAAAGAAATTCAGAACAAGAGAGAAGTTTTGGTGGAGATGCAGGCTTTGGTGCTAGTTTGAAGGAGGAAGAGAAAAGATTGAAAAAAGAAGAGCTTAAGAGAGAGAAATAGGGAGAGAGAGAGCTTGCTGGTTGTTTAGGTGAGGAAAGAGAGGCTTTGAAGAGCTTTAGAGGGGTTTAGAAGGGCTTCCCCCAAGGAGAGGCTTCTCCATGCTTAAGGGAGCTTTAGGAAGGTTTTTACAGAGAGAAAAGGAGAGAAATTGGGTTAAAATTAGAGAAAAATGAAAGAAATCAAGTCTGAATTAGATTCTGCTTCCTAAAATAATTTTCTATCATCAGATCAGGTCTCAATGGTCTAGATTTGACAAAAGTCATATTTCTGTAGCTTAAATAGGACTCAGATTAATTTTCAGCCATTTGATCGAGCTTAAGATTGAATTTGGACCATTGGATGGTGCTTGATCTTTCTTAATCAAGTCAGAGATGAATTTTGATCGTTGGATCTTGACCAGCTCACATTTTGACCGTCCGATCATGCAATATCAGCTGGGTACTGTTCGAATCAAAGTAGGAATTGATGCTGGCCATTGGATCTCCATCGGAATGAATGCCTACCATCAGATCATGTAATTACTGCTCCTATAGACCGCATAGATCGACTGCACCAAATGCCACAACCAATCACACTGCGCTCTACTTAAGAAAATTACTATTCTGCCCCTATGAGCTGCGATAGATTTTCAGTGAACCCCTTAAGGATCCAGGTCTACCACATGGCATGCTTTGGTTCGCCGTGCCTACTGAGCTGGTCGAGCTATGATAGGAACCATCGATCGATTGATGGGACTATTTTATTTTTTTCTTTTTCTTTTATTTAAAATTTTTAGGCTTCGTAACTTTTTTATTTTAGCTTCGATTTGAGTGAAATTTATTCCATTACGATCCATAAATCGAGCTTTTTTCATTCATTATCTTCTTTTCTATAAAAGATAAAATAAAAGTATTAATTCTTAAGAAATAAAGATAAATTAATTAATAAATTAATATATTTATAAATATATTTTATGTATTTATCACATCCCCCAACTTGAACTTTGCTCATCATCGAGTAAAGTAGACAGATTAGCAATATATACCGACATAGCCTTGAATTAAAAGTTTATTTTAGACATTCCTAAAGGCAGTTGATATCTGGCCAGATCATTAAAGAGGTATATCATCAGATTACCAATTCGACCCAATTAATGGTTGACTCTTAGACATCAAAATTTTTAGAGCTCTTCTTTCACCAACTTTTTACTTTACTCTTTAAATTCTCTAACTTGATGTGAGCTAAATTTATTATCTTGCTTACAATTTAGTCTCCTTATTATCCACTTTTTTTACTTTTTTCTTTTTACATTCTTGCATCCCCATCTTTTGACACGAACCACAATGCTTACTTAGATGAAGAGGCCTGATTACTCAGTAAGATAATGCTAGATTTTTTTTATTCATACTACCTACCTTTTTACGTGAACCACAACACTTAGTTAGACGAAGAGGCTCGGTTACTCAGTAGGAAATCAGTATTTTTTTTTTATAAATAGATTCTAAGGGATACTTTTGCATAGTTTGACCTTTCCACCTAACTCTCATTTAGTAGATTCTTTATTAGATCAGTAAGAAGAAGGTTTTAGAATCACTCTTAAAATTTGGTCTGATCTAAATCCTTCAATTTATTAGGTTTTCTTAATACTTTATTCCTCAGTATCTCTAAAATTTTCTAGATCGTTAATCACTCATTGATTAGGATGTCTAATTAACTTTTAATCAAAACAAAGTTTGGGCATATAAAGCTAATTATTTTAGATCATACTTAAGGACTTCTTGTTCGATATATATGTGCCCTAGAAGCCAGAATTGGCTGACACTTGTAATACACTTCTAGGGGCAAAATTATAATTTTGACTATAATAAATAAAATGGATTATTTTCTATCACATATGTGTATTTAGTGTCTGTGATACATCCTTTGAGTTAATGATAATGATAATTCATATTTCAAGAGTTGAAAATTTAAGACATGAATAATCATTATTAACTCATATAATGCTTCCGACCATAGGATCATCACGAGGATAGTGATTGATCCGGAAGGTTGGTGTACAATCGCTTCTCTTTAGTAGATGAGTCTTGAGTCTACGGTGTGGAGACATCAAAGCGAGAGTACAGATACTCATTAGAGAACGAGGGCACTGAGCGTGACCACCTCGAGTAGTCATTAGGGAGTCTACCTTCTCGTCAATGACTGACTTAATGCTGCAGTAGTGTGTCTGGTGTTAGATATATGTGCCCTAGAAGCCAGAATTGGCTGACACTTGTAATACACTTCTAGGGGCAAAATTATAATTTTGACTATAATTAATAAAATGGGTTATTTTCTATCACACATGTGTATTTAGTGTCTGTGATACATCCTTTGAGTTAATGGTAATGATAATTCATATTTTCAAGAGTTGAAAATTTAAGACATGAATAATCATTATTAACTCATAAACAGCTCCCGACCATAGGATCATCACGAGGATGGTGATTGATCCGGAAGGTTGGTGTACGATCGCTTCTCTTTAGTAGATGAGTCTTGAGTCTACGGTGTGGAGACACCGGAGCGAGAGTATAGGTACTCGTTAGAGAACGAGGGCACTGAGCGTGACCACCTCGAGTAGTCATTAGGAAGTCTACCTTCTCGTCAATGACTGACTCGATGCTGCAGTAGTGTGTCTGGTTCTTTGACCTGAGATGCATCGGCAGTTCACCTTGAGGGTGTTATAGTTTGACTACACCATTACTCGGTCTCCTAGCCATATGGAACCCTGAGGTGTATGTTGGCTATAGACATGTTCATTGTAGGAACTGGATTGCATCAAGATGGGATCTATCTACCTCGGTGGTAGAGGAGCAGCCCTATGATAATCATGAGAATCAAGTCCTGAAGCCCATGGCCATGGCAGAGTGAAATAATAGAAAGAGTTTCTATTTATATTTTCACATTGGACTCGAATCGAATGATTACATCATATGACAGAGACTAGGGTTTGACGAGTTCACCTTAACCCTAATCTGATCGGGGCTCAAGATAGAAGAACTTAATCACATAGGTAGCTGCACCAAGAGGTTCGCATTCAGCTCTGATGGGTTGCCACCATATACTGCTAGGTGTCACTGGTGGATTTTGGGAGCAATTAGAATGATTTAGATGATCGATCATTCTAGCTGTTCGAATCAGAAGAGTTCTGATCCATCGAAAGGAGTTTCGATGATGTCTATGATAGAGATCATGACATATCCCATTACCATACAGAACTGAACCTAACTGGGTCACACAAACAAGGGTTTGAATCTGGTGATCATCAATTGAACTGATCTAGTTCAATTGATCTGAATGAGATTCAATTAGGTTCAAGGAAATCGTGCTAGCACTCGATTGAACCTAACGTTCTTCTTTTACTATCATAAATAAGTTGTCCTGACTGAGCCAAAGGAGTTTGTGCTCAATCAGAGGCCTTCATATGGTCTGACTGGAGGTTGTCCAAGTCAGAATAGGTTGTCTTATTTGTAAGACATTACCTGCCATTTTTGGTCACCTGCCATTTCTTGTTCTTTGACTTTGGTCAAAAGTCTACCTTGACTGGTCAAACGTTGACCATTGACCCTTTGACTTTTGACCACATGTCATGCACCTATTGGAGAGCTGGTGGGGGCCTGTCCCCCTGCCAGAACCTGGCAAGGAGAAGGGCGCACGCCAAGGGTGGCGTGAGCCCAAGTAGGAGGCGCCTAGGAGTCCTTGTTGGACAAGGACTCCACCTCCCTTTTTGGATTCCAATTCAGAGTTCTACTAAGAATCCAACTTTGACTGGTCTTAGGCACCCTCTAAGGAGGAATCCAGGGGTCTCTATTCCAACCAATCAGATTTAGATCTGATTTCACAAAGGGTTGTGATTGGTTGAGAGGAAGAGGAGTTGGATCACAAGAGGTCTATAAATAAGACCCTGCGCCCAACCCTAATTCCAATGCAATTCAATTGAGAAACCCCATGCCCCAAGGCTGCCTCTCCCCTCCTTCTCCATGCCATAGTCTCTTCTCCCCTTGCTCTCCACGTCCAAAAGGTGTTTTGGACTTAGGTTGGTGCGATTCAGATCAAGGAAAGGCGATCAAAAGCAAGAAGGCTGCGCTGCTGCAAAAGGACGACTGCAGATCTTCAAAAGAGTTTTGAAGATCCTCCAGATCAGATCCAGATCTGATTTTTGGAGGTGTGATAGAGAAGAAGAGGATCTCCAGATCCAACCCAAGTGGATACCGGTAGAGGCCAGGCGCTTGCGTGGCTTAGATCCAGAACCTTCCGCTGCAATCAGGATCATCTACAGGGTAATAGGATTACCCAAATCAGGTAAATTAAATTTGATTTAATTTATCTTATTTTATTTTATTTATTAAAATAATAAGAATTCAGATCTGAAACATATCAAGATCTGATTGAGATCAAGAGAAAATTTTTGAAATATATCTCTTGATCTAATCAGATCTGGACGAACCTGGACCGGGAAATCAGGATTTCCCTTCAACTGGTATCAGAGCCATGGTTCTAAATTATTTAGATCTGATTTTAATTTTATTTTAATTAGAAAATAAAGTGATTTCAGATGTCACATGAGATGTGATCAGATCTGAAATCAAAAAAAAATTAAAATTAAATGATTTGGATCTAAGAACATGAAGATATGCATGACTAGTTCTAGAATAGAATAGTTCTATAGAATAGTTTTGCATGTCTTTGATTTAATCTGATTAAATCATATTTTAGATCTTCTTATTTACTATTTTCTGATATTATAAGTGTTATAATAACATCTGATAAACAGCAAATAAAAATTATTTAATTTTAAATATCATATGAGATATGATAGATGCATGACTAGACTAGTTGTAGAATAGTTCTACATAATTATCTAGATTAGAATTTATTTTGATTAGATCAATTTAAATCTAATTTTTCAGATTATTATATGATAATTTAGATCTGAAAATATGCATGATTTGATACATGAGATGTATGCAAAATATGCCATGATTAGATCTACTTTATATATGAGATATATGATATAGATCTGATATTGTTTTGTAGTATTGAATGTTCCTGATTAAGGCGTTCCTCTTGGCCGTCCGATCATAAGAACGAAGAAGGGTTTGAAGGCCCTCTCTTCCCATTCGATGGGGTGTTCTTATGACGTGTAGGGGTGCTGCGTGTTCGTCCTTAATCAGAAACCCAAAACTTACTTTCTGCAAAACCCTAGATCCTGAAACCCTAGGATTTATTGTGCATATTTTGTTTATGAACCCAACTTAATTAAGAATTAAGTTTATGGAATATTAATTAGGTCTAAAATTGAGAATTTCAGATCTAAGACATATTCATAATACTGGGTTCGGACTTGGGTAGCTCAATTAGGTCTAAGCGGTTGATCAAACCGAATCAAGAGTTGGTTAGATGGGATCAATAATGCTTAAATTGACCAGCCTAATAGGATTAAGTCTGGGTCAAGATCGAGTCACGATCAAGTAAGACCTAATTAGGCTCAGAGGTTAGAGTCTGGATTGTAGGCTAACCCAATTGGTTCTGACTCAACAATTTGGTGTCTAAGGTAAGTTTGGCACAGACGACCGACTGATTTTTAATTGGAAGCTACTCGACCTGAATGCGTTCTTGTACGAGTTAATGGCATATTCCTTCCACCGGTCTCACTTACCTGACCATATCTGTTGACACAGTTCTGATCTAAGGTGGTCAATAATTCGAGCTGACCTATGCCACTAGGTTAGTCATAATTGTTATGACTAAGCCAAGTCTAGTTTAATGAGACCTGAATCAATTCTCCCGAAGAAAAGATTAAGTCCGAGGTCTTCCACCATTGTAGGCGTGCGGGCCTTTTCCGGGGTTGATTGTTCTCGACTGGATACAGTGGCTCAGTTGCACCGGGAAGACGCAACCATGTCTATTAGGCATTGGATGCTATGGGCTGGAGGATGAGTTGGGCTCAATATTCCAGATACGGTGAGAGACCCAATTAGGAACCCAGTCTATGCAAATGGTGGGTCTGACTTAACTAAGGAGTGGATCAATATTCCAGATACGGTGAGATTCATGAATTAGAGACCAAGTTTGGGTGCACCATGATTAGAGAATCATTGAACAAGAGTTGTTCACTCATTGGCTAACCCATCACCAATAACTGTTAGGTGAGGTGATGAGTCAGTTGGTGAGACCGCACCACCCACTAGAAATCATCAATCGTGGAGATTTTCGCATCTCTATAGAGGGAGTGTAGGGATCCAAGAAAATAGTGGGAGCTAATTTGTTTAAAAATAAAATCTCTAAACAAATTGGTCAAGTCAAAATTACAGTATCTAACTAGAATCTTTGACTCTCTATAGAAAAATGTCTGCGTCCAACCCACTGGCACGTATCCTAGACACACATAGACTGACTGGACCCAATTATAAAGATTGGCTCAGGAACTACAAAATTATTTTGGGTTCAGAGAAGTTAACACATGTTTTGGACCAGGACCCTCCCACCTTACCAGCTCGTCCATCCACTGAACAGAGAGCGTCTCTGGAAAAATGGATTGACGAAGACAATAAGGCCAGATACTACATGTTGGGCTCGATGTCTGATGAGCTCCAGCGCCAACATGAAGATATCGGGACTGCTCGCCAAATGTTGGCTCACCTGCAGGAGATGTTTGGTGAACAGAGTCACGCAGCCAAATATCAAGTCACGAAACGACTTTTTAAGGCTAAGATGCGTGATGGGCAGTCAGTCCAAGATCACTATCTGACAATGATCAAGGACATGGAAGAGCTTGAGAAGCTCGATGTGAAGTTGGACTTGGACCTGCAGAATGATATTATTCTGCAATCCTTGACTGATGCATATGGGCAATTCATCATGAATTACCACATGCATAAACTTCAGAATTCCTTGGCCGAGTTGATGAATATGCTGGTTACCGCTGAGCTTTCTATAAAAGGTTCTAAAGGCTCAGTTCTTGCTATGGAATGGACTTCTTCCAAAAGAAAGTCTTATGGAAAGAAAAAGAAGTCTGTGAAAAAGCAAAAGGTAGAAGGATCAAAGAAGAAGAAGGCAGAACCGAAGAAGAAGGTCGATGGCAAAGGAAAGTGTTTCCATTGCAACAGCGACGGCCATTGGAAGCGGAACTGTCCTATTTACCTGGCCACCCTAAAGAACAAGAAGGAAGGTCCTTCTGGAGGTATGCTCATTATTCGAGCAAAACGTGAATGCCAAACGACCTAGGGATAGTCCAAACGACAGATATCTATGGCACCTGAGATTGGGTCATATAGCAGAAGATAGGATTAACAAATTGGGAAAAATGGGCTATTGAGTCCATTGACTTTTGAGTCATATCCAACTTGTGAATCTTGTCTTCAAGGCAAAATGACTAAACTCCCTTTTGTTGGACATGGGGAGAGGGCCACAGATCTCCTTGCCCTAGTACATACTGATGTGTGCGGCCCATTCGATGTGCCGGCTAGAGGCAATTTTGTCTACTTCATTACCTTTATCGATGATCTGTCTAGGTATGGGTATGTGTATCTTATGAGACACAAGTCTGAAGCTTTTGAAAAGTTCAAAGAATTCAGACATGAAGTAGAAAAACAAATTGGAAAACCCATTAAGGTTCTTCGATCAGATCGAGGAGGGTGAATACCTTAGCCGAAAAAAATTCCTAGACTATCTAAGGAAAAATGGGCATAGTCTCTCAATGGACTCCCAGGAACAACTCAACTCAACGGGGTTTCAGAAACGGGAGAACAATCGGGACTCTAATTGGATTATGGTTTTCGATCCATGATGAGCTTCAACAGACCTCCAATTTCTTTGGGGACATTCATTTTAACTTCAATCTATTTACTGAATAGGGTTCCCTCTAAAACCATTCCTACCACACCGTATGAGATATGGCACGGTAAGAAAACCAAGTCTGGTCATCTCAGAATTTGGGGTTGTCCGGCTCAGTCAAAAAGACACAAGCGACAAGTTAGAGTTAGGTCCTTTAGAGCTCGGATTCATAGGATATCCTAAAGAGTCTAGGATACTAATTTCTTACATTCAGAAGACCACATGTGTTGTGGTCGACATTGCCATATTTCTTGCAAAAATAGTTTTTCAAGAATGTGGCATGGAAAGCAGATTAAGCTTGATGAGAAGTCTCACAAGTGGAAAGAGCTAAGGCTAAGTGGAACCAAATCAGGTTTGAGCCAACTAAGAACCTACCTCCTCACCTCGTAGATCGGAAGAGTTTCCCGGTTTCCCCCCTTTTTGAAAGATACTTAGGTTATTATTTCAGAGGATGTAGAGGAAATGCTCCTCGCTAGGTAATTGGTGTCATGGGATGATCCCAAAACCTACAACGAGGCGATATCAGATATCGACTCTGAGAAATGGCTTGAGGCCAATGAAGTCAGAGATTGACTCGATGCACTTCAAACCAAGTCTGGACCTTAGTAAATCCCCAGAAAGGTATAGTGCTATTGGGGTGTAAATGGATCTTCAAGAGAAAGATTGGTGCAGATGGGAATGTGGAGACATTCAGGCTAGACTGAGGTGGCAAAAGGTTATAGTCAACGTTGAAGGCATTGACCTATCAGGATACCTTTTTCCTCGGTAAGCCTATGCTAAATCCATCCGCACAGGTTGCTTGCTATTGCCAGCTATTCGATTATGAAATTATGGCAAGGACGTGAAATGGCATTCCCTAAATGGGATATTCTGAGGAAGATATCTATATGGAACAGCCGCTAGGTTTCACAATCCATGACTACTGGATCACAAGGTCTTGCAAGCTGAAAGGTCCAATAATGGACTTAAGCAAGCATCTCAGAGCTGGACTACTTTTCAATGATGTGTCAAATAAGTTTGGCTTCATCAACAAATGAAGAGGAAACCATGTTGTTTTTCAAAAGGGTCAGTGGGAGCGCTGTTGTTCTTCCTCGATTGGTACGTGGATGACATCCTCCTTATTGGGAATGATATTCCCTGTTGACATCAGTTAAGATGTGGTTGTCTCCTAAGGAATTCTCCATGAAGATTAGGTGAAGCATTCCCTTTATCTAGGAATAAGGTCTATTAGGGATTAGACCGAATTAGCGATGCTAGGACTTTCACAGAAAATGTACTAGGGGAAGTACTAAAGAGGTTAGTATGGAAAACTCTATAGGGGATTAATACCTTCAGACATGGTATTCATCTTTCAAGAAGATTGCCCCAGCACACCTGAGGAAATAGAACACATGAGCAAATCCCTTATGCTTCTGCAATAGGAGCCTCATGTATGCCTGCTATGTACACGACACTGATATTAGCCATGCCTGTGAGTGTCACAAGCCAGATATCAGTCAAATTCCAGGTGAAGAACACTAGGACTTCTGTGCAATGTATTCCTTAAATAAAAGACAAAGAATAAACTTGAGGAAGAAACTAAGGATATGATGTTGGTCTTTGTTAACGCGAGAACTCCAAGTTACAGGAATACAACAGACTCGAACTTCATGTCGATATAGATTTGATTCGAAAGTCGACATCTGAAAGTCTGATTGTGATGCAATGGCTGGAGCTGTCATTTGGAAGAGTTCCAAGCAAACTGTATTAGCAGATTTCCAAACCATGGAAGCAGAATATATAGCTGCGCCCATCAGAGGGAGGGGCTACAAAGGAAGGACATTCTGGTACAAAGAAGTTTTGCTGCAGAATTTGGAGTAATTAGCCATCAGATGCCATTCCTCTCTTACTGCGACAACAATGGCGCCATAGCCCTTGCTAAGGAGCCAGAGGTCTCACCAGGAAGTCCAAGCACATGAGCGGCGATATCCATCTCATCCGCGATTACCTTGAGAAAGGTTACGATTGGGTCAAAGAGTTCAACTCCGCAGGATAATGTGGCAGACCCACTTACAAAGCCGTGCGGCCAGCAGAAGATCGAAGCCCACCTTGAGAAGATGGGACTTAGACTTATTAGCCAATTGGCTTTAGGCACAAGTGAATTGTAGATATATGTGCCCCCAGAAGCCAGAATTGGCTGACACTTGTAATACACTTCTAGCGGGCAAAATTATAATTTTGACTATAATTTATAAATGGGTTATTTTCTATCACACATGTGTATTTAGTGTCTGTTGATACATCCTTTGAGTTAATGGTTAATGATAATTCATATTTTCAAGAGTTGAAAATTTAAGACTGAATAATCATTATTAACTCATAAACAGCTCCGACCATAGGATCATCACGAGGATGGTGATTGACCGAAAGGTTGGTGTACGATCGCTTCTCTTAGTAGATGAGTCTTGAGTCTACGGTTGGAACACCGGAGCGAGAGTATAGTACTCGTTAGAGACAGAGGGCAGCTGAGCGTGACCACCTCGAGTAAGTCATTAGGAAGTCTACCTTCTCGTCAATGACTGACCCGATGCTGCAGTAGTGTGTCTGGTTCTTTGACCTGAGATGCATCGGCAGTTCACCTTGAGGGTGTTATAGTTTGACTACACCATACTCGTCTCCTAGCCATATGAACCCTGATGGTATGTTGGCTGTGACATGTTCTTTGTAGAACTGATTCCATCAAGATGGGATCTTTATATACCTCGGTGGGTAGAGGAGCAGCCCTATTGATAATCATGAGAATCAAGTCCTGAAGCCCATGGCCATGGGTAGAGTGAAATAATAGAAAAGAGTTTTATTTAATTTTTCACATTGACTCGAATCGAATGATTACATTCATATGACAGAGACTAGGGTTTTGACGAGTTCACCTTACCCTAATCTGATCGGGGCTCAAGATAGAAGAACTTAATCCTATAGGTAGCTGCACCAAAGGTTCACATTCAGCTCTGATGGGTTTGCCACCATATACTGCTAGGTGTCACTCGTGGATTTGGGAGCAATTAGAATGATTTAGATGATCGATCATTCTAGCTGTTTCGAATCAGAAGAGTTCTGATCATCGAAAGGAGTTTCGATGATGTCTATGATAGAGATCATGACATATCCCATTACCATACAGAACTGAACCTAACTGGGTCACACAAACAAGGGTTTGAATCTGGTGATCATCAATTGAACTGATCTGGTTTAATTGATCTGAATGAGATTCAATTAGGTTTAAGGAAATCGTGCTAGCACTCGATTGAACCTAACGTTCTTCTTTTACTATCATAAATAAGTTGTCCTGTCTGAGCCAAAGGAGTTTGTGCTCAATCAAGGCCTTCATATGGTCTGACTGGAGGTTGTCTCAAGTCAGAATAGGTTGTCTTATTTTAAGACATTACCTACCATTTTTGGTCACCTGCCATTTCTTGTTCTTTGACTTTGGTCAAAAGTCTACCTTGACTGGTCAAACTTGACCATTCATCCTTTGACTTTTGACCACATGTCATGCACCTAATTGGAGAGCTGGTGGGGGCCTATCCCCCTGCCAAGAACCTGGCAAAGGAAGAAGGGCGCAGCCAAGGGTGGCTGTGAGCCCAGTAGGAGGCCCCTAGGAGTCCTTGTTGGACAAGGACTCCACCTCCCTTTTGGATTCCAATCAGAGTTCTACTAAGAATCCAGTTTGACTGCGTTCTTAGGCGCACCTCTAAGGAGGAATCCAGGGTCTCTATTCCACCAATCAGATTAGATCTGATTTCACAAAGGTGTTGATTGGTTGAGAGGAAGAGGAGTTGGATCAAAGAGGTCTATAAATAAGACCCTGCGCCCAACCCTAATTCCAATGCTATTAGACATGCCCCCAAGGCTGCCTCTCCCTCCTTCTCCATGCCATAGTCTCTTCTTCCCCTTGCTCTCACGTCCAAAAGGTGTTTTGGACTTAGGTTGGTGCGATTCAGATCAAGGAAAGGCGATCAAAAGCAAGAAGGCTGCGCCTGCTGCAAAAGGACGACTGAGATCTTCAAAAGATTTGAAGATCCTCTCAGATCAGATTCAAATCTGATTTTTGGAGGTGTGATAGAGAAAGAAGAGATCTCCAGATCCAACCAAGTGGATACGTAGAGGCCAGGCGCTTGCGTGGCTTTAGATCCAGAACCTTCCGCTGCAATCAGGATCATCTATAGGTAATAGGATTACCAAAATCAGTAAATTAAATTTTGATTTAATTTATCTTTTTTATTTTATTTATTAAAATAATAAAAATCAGATCTGAAAATATCAAGATCTATTGAGATCAAAGAGAAAAATTTTTAAATATATCTCTTGATCTAATCAGATCTGGACGAACCTGGACCGAGAAATAAGGATAACCCTCATCATCTGAGTACTTTGACCTGAGGTGCATTCCGGTTAGTTCACCTTGAGGATTGTTATAGTTGACTAGACCTTACTCGATCTCCATAGCTATTCGGAACCCTGAGGTGTTATGTTGGTAATACGCATGTTCATTGTAGGAACTGGATGCCATCAAAGATGGAATCTATCTTACCTCGGTGGTAGAGGAGCAGCCCTGATGATAATCATGAAGAATCAAGTCCAAAAAAGTTCCATGGCCATGATAGAGTGAAATAATAGAAAGGATGTTTCTATTTTTAAATTTTTCACATCTGAATCGAATCGAATGATTAACAGTCATATGATAGAAAATTTGAGGGGTTTGACGAGTTCCACCTTAACTCTAATCTGATCGAGAGCTCTAAGATAGAAGATCTTAATCACACAGGTAGCTGCACCAAGAGTTCACATTCAGCTCTGATGGATTGCCACCATATACTGCCGCTAGGTTGTCACTTGGTGGATTTTGATAGCGAATTAGAATGATTTTTAGATGATACGATCATTCCAGCTTTGTTTGAATCAAAAGAAGTTCTGATCCATCCAAAGGAGTTTCGATGATGTCGGATGATAGAGATCATGACATATCCCATTACATACAGAACTGAATCTATTTGGATCACACAAATAAGGGTTTGATCTAGTGATCAATCAATTGAAACGATCTAGTTCAATTGATCTAAATGGAAGATTTAATTAGGTTTTCAAGGAAATCGCTGCCCTAGCACTCGATTGAAAACCTAACGTTCTTTCTTATTGCTATCATTAAATTAGTTATCATGTCTGAGCCAAAGGAGTTTGTGCTCAATCAGAGGCCTTCATATGGTTTGGGACTGGAGGTTGTCCAAGTCGAAAAGGTATGTCTTATTTTGCTAAGACATTACCTGCCATTTTGGGGTCACCTTGCCCATTTTTGTTCTTTGACTTTGGTCAAAAGTCATACCTTTCACTGGTTCAAATGTTGACCATTGATACTTTGACTTTTGACCATATGTCATGCACCTATTGGAAGAGCTGGTGGGGGCTTGTCCTCTTACCAGAACCTAGCAAGGAGGAGGGCGCATGCCACCCTAGGCGTGCTGCCCAGTTGAGGCGCCTAGGAGTCCTTGTTGGACAAGGACTCCATCTCCTTTGTGGATTCCAATTAGAGTTCTCCTAAGAATAAACTTTGACTGGTCTTAGGCGCCCTCTAAGGAGAAATCCAGGGGGACTCTATTCTCATCAATCAGATTTAGATCTGATTTCATAAAGGATTGTGATTGATTGAGAAGAAGAGAAGTTGGATCACAGACAGTCTATAAATAAGACCCTGCGCCCAACCCAGATTGGGATTAAAAAAAAAAGATTTGAGAAACCTCATGCCAAGGCTGCCTCTCCCTTCTTCCTCCATAGCCAAAACTCACCTTCTCCCTTCTAAACTCCCCACATCCAAAAGAGTTTTGGACCTTGGTTGGTGCCAATCCAGATACAAAGAAAGGCAGAACTAGAAAAGCCTTAGAAGGCCTGCCGCTGCACTGTACAAAAAAGGATAATATGACTGCTAGGCAATCATTTCAAAAGCACGAGTTTGAAGATCCTCAGATCAAATCTAGATTTGA
>QRFJ01003360.1:112096-201778 GCA_006176705.1 Cocos nucifera | reverse complement strand
ACAGAGAGAGAAAAGATGACTAAAAGCCAGAATGCTGTGCTGCAGCAAAGGGATAAATATGATCTTTCAAAAGGATTAAAGTTTTTGAAGATCCTCCAGATCATCCAGATCTAATACTTTTTGGAGAGGATAGAAAGAGAAAAGGATGTCCAGATCATGCTTTTGAGTGATATCAGTAGAGGTAGGCACTTGGTGAGTTTTTTAGATTAGAATTCTTTTCGCTGCTCAATAGGATCATCATCGGTAATAGATTTTGCACTAAGAAAAATTTAAATTAAATTAATTTATTAATTTTATTTATGTATTAAAATTAATAAAGAATTAGATCTATCTAGATAAATAAAAAAAAATTTGAAATTATCTCTTAATTGATCAGATTCTGACGATCCCTGGTCCGAAAAAAAAATAAAGATTTTCTTCACTCATGATTATAAAACCAAGGTTTCTAAAAGTATTTAATCTATTTTTAAATTTATTTTAATTAAATAAATAACATGATTTTAGATGTCAACATGAGATGGGTCAGATCTAAATCAAAAAAAAAAAAAAAAAAAAATTTAAAATTAAATGATTTGATTAAGATTTAAAAATATGCATGACATAAGTTTAAATAGAATTAATTCCTATAGAACAGTCTTGTATATTTTTATTTATTTGTTAAAAATATTTTTTTATTTTATTATTTATTATATTTTTTGATTTATATATATTAATAAATCTACAAAATAGCAAATAAAATTATTAATTTATAAACATCATATGAGATAATGCATTGATGCATGTCTAGACTGTGATTAGTGAATAGTTTCTACATAATTTCTAGATTAGAATTATTTTGATTGATCAATTTAATCTAATTTTAATTAATTAAAGATAATTAGCTCTAAAAATATGCATGATTTCGAACATGAGATGTATGCAAATATATGCCGATGATTAGAATTCTAATTTGTATATGAGATATATGATAATATGATCTAAAGCATTTTATAGTTTGCATTTTTCTAATTTAGACATTCCTTTGGCTGTCCGGTCATAGACGCGAAAGGAATTTAGGCCCTCTCTCTCATTCCATGGGCGCGTTCTTATGACGTGTATGGGTGCCTGCATGTTCGGTCCTTAATCAAATCCAAACTTACTTTGCAAACCTAGATCCTTGAAACCCTAGAATTATTGTGCATATTTTATTAATCATACTTTAATTAAAATAAAATTTTGGCGAATATAGTAGAGTCTAAATTGAGAATTTCAGATCTAAGAACATATTCATAATACTGGATTCGGACTTGCGTAGCTCAATTAGGTCTAAGCGGTTGATCAAACCGAATCAAAGTTGTTAGAGGGATCACAATGCTTAAATTGATCGACCAATAGGATTAAGTCTGGTCAAGAATTCGAGTCATTTTTTCAAGGCACTTTAGGAGCTAGTAGTAGGGCTCAGAGGTTAGAGTTTGGATTGTAAGGCTAATCCCAATTGATTCTGACTCCAAATATATATGGGTGTCTAAGCGTAAGTTTTGGCACATACGACCGACTGATTTTTAATTGGAAGCTACTCGACCTGAATGCATTCTTGTATGAGTTAATGGCATATTCCTTCCACCATAGTTTGGCACATACGACCGACTGATTTTTAATTGGAAGCTACTCGACCTAAATGCATTCTTGTATGAGTTAATGGCATATTCCTTCCACCAATCTCACTTACCTGGCCATATCTGTTGATACAATTCTGATCTGAGGTGGTCAATAATCCGAGCTAACCCATGCCACTAGGTTAGTCATAATTGTTATGACTATGATAAGTCTAGTTTAAAGAGACCTGAATTAATTCTCCCTAAGAAAAGATTAAGTCTGAGGTCTTCCACCATTGTAGATGTGTGGGCCCTTCCCAAGGTTGATTGTTCTCGGCTGGATACAGTGGCTTAGTTGCATCAGAAAGATGCAACCATGTCTATTAGGCATTGGATGCTATGGGCTGGAGGATAAGCTGGACTCAATATTTCGGATATGGTGAGAGACTCAATTAGAAATCCAGTCTGTGTAAATGGTAGGTCTGACATAACTAAGGAGTGGGTCAATATTTCAGATATGGTGAGATTCATGAATTAGAGACCAAGTTTGGGTGCAGCATGATTAGAGAATTATTGAGCAAGAGTTGTTCACTCATTGGCTAACCCATCATCAATAACTGTTAGGTAAGGTGATGAGTCAGTTGGTGAGACCGCACCACCCACTAGAAATCATTAATCATGAAGATTTTTGCATCTCTACAGAGGGAGTATAGGGATCCAAAAAAATAGTGGGAGCTAATTTATTTAAAAATAAAATTTTTAAACAAATTGGTCAAGTCATAATTACAGTATCTAACTAGAATCTTTGACTCTCTATAGAAAAATGTCTGCGTCCAACCCATTGGCACGTATCCTGGACACACATAGACTGACCAAACCCAATTATAAAGATTGGCTCAGAAACTATAAAATTATTTTGGGTTTTGAGAAGTTAATCCATGTATTGGACTAGGACCCTCCCACCTTACCAGCCCGTCCATCCACTGAACAGAGAGCATCTCTGAAAAAATGGATAGATGAGGATAATAAGACCAGATATTACATGTTGGGCTCGATGTCTGATGAGCTCCAGTGCCAACATGAAGATATTGGGACTGCTCGCCAAATGTTGGCTCACCTACAGGAGATGTTTGGTGAACAGAGTCGCACGGCCAAGTATCAAGTCACGAAATGACTTTTTAAGGCTAAGATGCGTGATGGGCAGTCAGTCCAAGATCACTATCTGATGATGATCAAGGACATGAAAGAGCTTAAGAAGCTTGGTGTGAAGTTAGACTTGGATCTGCAGAACGATATTATTCTGCAATCCTTGACTGATGCATATGGGCAATTCATCATGAATTACCATATGCATAAACTTCAAAATTTCTTGGCCGAATTATTGAATATGCTGGTCACCGCTGAGCTTTCTATGAAAGATTCTAATGGCTCAGTTCTTGCTATGGAATGGACTTCTTCCAAAAGAATGTCTTATGAAAAGAAAAAGAAGTCTGTGAAAAAGCAGAAGGTGGAAGGAGCAAAGAAGAAGAAGGTAGAACCGAAGATGATAGCCGCTACTAAAGGAAAGTGTTTTCATTGCAACAGCAATGGCCATTGAAAGCAGAACTGCCCCACTTATCTGGCCACCCTAAAGAATAAGAAGGAAAGTCGTTCTAAAGGTATGCTCGTTATTCGAGCAAAACGTGAATGCCAAACGACCTAGGGATAGTCCAAACAATAGATATCTATGGCACCTAAGATTAGGTCATATAGCAGAAGATAGGAACAACAAATTAGAGAAGAATGGGCTATTGAGTCCATTAACTTCCAAGTCATATCCAACTTGTGAATCTTGTCTTCAAGGCAAAATGACTAAACTCTCTTTTGTTGGACATGGGGAGAGGGCCACAGATCTCCTTGCTCTAGTACATACTGATGTGTGCGGCCTATTTGATGTATCGGCTAAGGCAATTTTGTCTACTTCATTACCTTTACCGATGATCTATCTAGGTATGGGTATGTGTATCTTATGAGACACAAGTCTGAAGCTTTTGAAAAGTTCAAAGAATTTAGACATGAAGTAGAAAAAATAAACTGAAAAATCCATTAAGATTCTTCGATCAGATCGAGGAGGTGAATACCTTAGCCGAGAATTCCTAGACTATCTCAAGGAAAATGGCATAGTCTCTCAATGGACTCCACCAGGAACACCTCAACTCAACGGGAATTTCAGAACGGAGAAATCGGACTCTATTGGATATGGTCCGATCCATGATGAGCTTCACAGACCTCCCTGATTTTCTTTGGGACATTCATTGTTAACTTCAATTTATCTACTGAATAGGGTTTTCCTCTAAGACCATTCCTACCACACCGTATGAGATATGGCATGGTAAGAAACCAAGTCTGAGTCATCTCAGAATTTGGGGTTGTCCGGCTCATGTCAAAAGACAACAAGCGGACAAGTTAGAGTTTAGGTCCTTTAGAGCTCGATTCATAGGATATCCTAAAGAGTCATTAGGATACTATTTCTACATTCTAGAAGACCACAATGTGATTGTGAGTCGACATGCCATCTTTCTTGAAAAATAGTTTATTCAAGATAGCGGCATTGGAAAGCAGATTAAGCTTGATGAGAAAGTCTCACAAGTACAACGAGCTAAGGACCAATTGGAACCAAATCAGGTTGAGCCAATAAGAACACTACCTCCTCCACCTCGTAGATCGAAAAGAGTTTTCCCATCCCCCTGAAAGATACTTAGGTATTATTTCAGAGGAAGTAGAGGAAATGTTCCTCGTAGGTAATGGTGCTCATGGTGATGATCCCAAAACCTACAACGAGGCGATATCAGATATCGACTCCGAGAAATGGCTAGAGGCAATGCAGTCAGAAATTGACTCGATGCACTCAAACCAAGTCTGGACCTTGGTAGATCCACCAGAAGGTATAGTACCTATTGGGTGTAAATGGATCTTCAAGAGAAAGATTGGTGCAGATGGGAATGTGGAGACATTCAAGGCTAGACTAGTGGCAAAAGATTATAGTCAACGCGAAGGCATTGACTATCAGGATACCTTTTTCTCCAGTGGCTATGCTAAAATCCATCCGCACATTGCTTGCCGTTGCAGCCTATTTCGATTATGAAATATGGCAAATGGACGTGAAAACGGCATTCTTGAATGGATATCTTGAGGAAGATATCTATATGGAACAGCCGCTAGGTTTCACATCCAGTGATACTGATCACAAGGTTTGCAAGCTGCAAAGGTCCATATATGGACTTAAGCAAGCATCTCGGAGCTGGAACACTCATTTCAATGATGTGATCAAAATGTTTGGTTTCATCAAAAATGAAGAGGAACCATGTGTTTTCAAAAAGGTCAGTGGGAGCGCTGTTGTCTTCCTCGTATTGTACGTGGATGACATCCTCCTTATTGGGAATGATATTCCCATATGACAACAGTCAAATTATGGTTGTCCAAGGAATTCTCCATGAAAGACCTAGGTGAAGCATCCTTTATTCTAGGAATTAAGGTCTATAGGGATAGACCGAATAGGATGCTAGGACTTTCACAGAAGATGTACATAGAGAGAAGTACTAAAGAGGTTTAGTATGGAAAACTCTAAGAGGGGATTAATACCCTTCAGACATGGTATTCATCTTTCCAAGAAGATGTGCCCTAGCACACCTGAGGAAATAGAACGCATGAGCAAGATCCCTTATGCTTCTGCAATAGGGAGCCTCATGTATGCCATGCTATGTACACGACCTGATATAGCCCATGCTGTGAGTGTCACAAGCAGATATCAGTCAAATCCAGGTGAAGAACACTGGACTTCTGTGAAATGTATCCTTAAGTACTTGAGAAGAACTAAGGATATGATGTTGGTCTTTGGTAACGGAGAACTCCAAGTCCAGGGATACACAGACTCGGATTTCATGTCCGATATAGATGATCGAAAGTCGACATCTGGGAGTCTGTTTGTGTGCAATGGTGGTGCTGTCAGCTGGAAGAGTTCCAAGCAAACCATGATAGCAGATTCCACCATGGAAGCAGAATATATCGCTGCATCAGAGGCTGCGAAGGAAGCATTCTGGTACAAGAAGTTTGCTGCAGAAATTGGAGTAATGCCATCAGATGCCATTCCTCTATACTGCGACAATAATGGCGCCATAGCCCTTGCTAAGGAGCCGAGGTCTCACCAAAAATCCAAGCACATTGAGCGGCGATACCACCTCATCCGCGATTACCTCGAGAAGGGTTACGTCGAGGTCAAGAGAGTCAACTCCACAGATAATGTGGCAGACCCACTTACAAAGCCGTTGGGCCAGCAGAAGATCGAAGCCCACCTTGAGAAGATGGGACTTAGACTTGTAGCCAATTGGCTTTAGGACAAGTGGGAGATTGTTAGATATATGTGCCCTAGAAGCCAGAATTGGCTGACACTTGTAATACACTTCTAGGGGCAAAATTATAATTTTGACTATATATCAATAAAATGGGTTATTTTCTATCACATATGTGTATTTAGTGTCTGTGATACATCCTTTGAGTTAATGGTAATGATAATTCATATTTTCAAGAGTTGAAAATTTAAGACATGAATAATCATTATTAACTCATAAAATGCTCCCGACCATAGGATCATCACGAGGATGGTGATTGATCCGGAAGGTTGGTGTACAATCGCTTCTCTTTAGTAGATGAGTCTTGAGTCTACGGTGTGGAGACACCGGAGCGAGAGTACAGGTACTCGTTAGAGAACGAGGGCACTGAGCGTGACCACCTCGAGTAGTCATTAGGGAAGTCTACCTTCTCGTCAATGACTGACTCGATGCTGCAGTAGTGTGTCTGGTTCTTTGACCTGAGATGCATCGGCAGTTCACCTTGAGGGTGTTATAGTTTGACTACACCATTACTCGGTCTCCTAGCCATATGGAACCCTGAGGTGTATGTTGGCTATAGCATGTTCATTGTAGGAACTGGATTGCATCAAGATGGAATCTATCTACCTCGGTGGTAGAGGAGCAGCCCTATGATGATCATGAGAATCAAGTCCAGAAGTCCATGGCCATGGCAGAGTGAAATAATAGAAAGAGTTTCTATTTAGATTTTCACATTGGACTTGAATCGAATGATTACATCATATGACAGAGACTAGGGTTTGACGAGTTCACCTTAACCCTAATCTGATCGGGGCTCAAGATAGAAGAACTTAATCACACAGGTAGCTGCACCAAGAGGTTCGCATTCAGCTCTGATGGGTTGCCACCATATACTGCTAGGTGTCACTGGTGGATTTTGGGAGCAATTAGAATGATTTAGATGATCGATCATTCTAGCTGTTCGAATCAGAAGAGTTCTGATCCATCGAAAGGAGTTTCGATGATGTCGATGATAGAGATCATGACATATCCCATTACCATACAGAACTGAACCTAACTGGGTCACACAAACAAGGGTTTGAATCTGGTGATCATCAATTGAACTGATCTAGTTCAATTGATCTGAATGAGATTCAATTAGGTTCAAGAAAATCGTGCTAGCACTCGATTGAACCTAACGTTCTTCTTTTACTATCATAAATAAGTTGTCCTGACTGAGCCAAAGGAGTTTGTGCTCAATCAGAGGCCTTCACTATGGTCTGACTGGAGGTTGTCCAAGTCAGAAAAGGTTGTCTTATTTTGTAAGACATTACCTGCCATTTTTGGTCACCTGCCATTTCTTGTCCTTTGACTTTGGTCAAAAGTTGACCTTTGACTGGTCAAACATTGACCATTGACACTTTGACTTCTATCCACATGTCATGCACCTATTGGAGAGCTGGTGGGGGCCTGTCCCCCTGCCAGAACCTGGCAAGGAGGAGGGCGCACGCCACCCTTGGCGTGTGCCCAAGTTGGAGGCGCCCAGGAGTCCCTATTGGACAGGGACTCCATCTCCTTTTTGGATTCCAATTAGAGTTCTCCTAAGAACCAACTTTGACTGATCTTAGGCACCCTCTAAGGAGGAATCCAGGGGACTCTATTCCCACCAATCAGATTTAGATCTGATTTCACAAAGAGTTGTGATTGGTTGGGAAGAAGAGGAGTTGGATCACAGATAGTCTATAAATAAGACCCTACGCCCAACTCAAATTAAGATTGGAGAATTGAAATCCCACACCCCAAGGCTGCCTCTCTCCTCTTCCTCCATGCCAAACCCACCTTCTCCCTCTCCTCTCCACATCCAAAAGTGTTTTGGACCTTGGTTGGTGCAATCCAGATGAGAGAAAAGGTGATTGAAAGCTAAAAGGATGCGCTACTGCAAAGGACAACTGCTGATCTTTAAAAGGAGTTTTGAAGATCCTCCAGATCAGATCCAGATTTAATTTTTGAAGACATGATAGAGAAGAAGAGGATCTTCAGATCCAACCAGAGTGGATATCGATAGAGGCCACGCACTTGCATGGCTAGATCCAGAACCTTCCGCTGCTCATAGGATCATCATCGGGTAATAGGATTACCCACTTCAAGTTAAATTAAATTTGATTTAATTAATATAATTTTATTTTAGTTATTAAAATAATAAGAATTAGATCTAAAACATCTTAAATCTAATCTAGATCAAAGAAAAAAATTTTAAAATATATCTCTTGATCTGATCAGATCTGAGTGAACCTGGTCCGAGAAATCAGGATTTTTCTTCATTGACCCCTGCTAAAAAGCAGAAAGGGAGGAGGTGCACACCTACGGAGTCGTGCACCCCATGAGGATCACGCTTGGAGTCCCATAAAGATCTCTAGGTTGCTTCATGATTTCAAATTAAGTAGTGCCAAGGAGTCCTGTTTGACCAGTCTTGGTGACACCTAAGGAGGTTTATGAGGAACACTAATCTGATTGGATCAGATGATGTCGTCCCACCAATCAGATTTAGATCTGATTGCATAAAGAGCCATGATTGGTCGGGATGATGTGGCACTGCGTGGCATAGTAGGGTCTATATAAATCCTGTCTGTACCTAAAATTGAGAGCATCTACCCTTTGCCCATGCCACAATGCTTCTCTTCCTTCCTCTCCATGCCACCTTCAAATTCTCTCTCTCCTATCGACGTTCAAGAATTTTTGGGCTCGAGTTTGGTGCGATCCAAGCAAGAGAAAGGCGACAAGAAAGAAAGAAGGCAGCACTGCTGCAAGAGACAACGACTGAACTTCGAAAGCCATTTTGAAGATCTTCAAGATCAGATCTAGATCTAATTTTTGGAGGATAGATTGAGAAGGAGAAGATCTCTAGATCCTGTCCAAGTGGATACCGATAGATGTTAGATATGTGTGCCCTAGAAGCCAGAATTGGCTGACACTTATTGTATACTTCTAAAGGCAAAATTATAATTTTGACTATCAATAATAAAATAAGTTATTTTCAATCATAATGTGTATTTAGTATCTGTGATACATCCCTTAAGTTAATGACAATGATAATTCTTATTTTCAAGAGCTGAAAATTTAAAACATGAATTTTCATTATTAACTCATAAAATGCTCCCGACCGTAGGATCATCATGAGGATGGTGATTGATCCGGAAGGTTGGTATACAATCACTTTTTTGTAATAGATGAATCTTGAGTCTATGGTGTAGAGACATCGAAGCGAGAGCATAGATACTTGGTAAAGAATGAGGGTACTAAGCGTGACCATCTCGAGCAGTCATAAAGAAGTCTACCTTCTTATCGATGACTCGCTCGAAGCTATAGTGGTGTGTCTAGTTCTTTGACCTGAGGTGCATCGATAGTTCACCTTGAGGGTGTTATAGTTTGACTACACCATGACTCGATCTCCTAGCCATTCGAAATCCTGAGGTATATGTTGGCTATAGCATGTTCATTATACAAATTGGATTGCACCAAGAGGGAATCTATCTACCTCGGTAGATGAGGAGCAGCCCTATGATGCTCATGAGAATCAAGTCCATGAACCCATGGCCATGGCAGAGTGAAATAATAGAAAGAGTTTCTATTAAGATTTTTACATTGGACTTGAATCAAATGATTAAATCATATGACAGAAATTATGGTTTGACAAGTTCACCTTAACCCTAATCTGACTGAAAGATAGAAGAACTTAATCACACGTGTAACTACACCAAGAGGTTCACTTTTAGTTTTTATGAGTTGCCACTGTATATTGCACGGTGTCACTGGTGGATTTTGGGAGCAATTAGAATAGCTTGGATGATCGATTATTCTAGTTGTTTGAATCAAAAAGGTTCTAATCCATCGAAAGGTGTTTCGATGATGTTGATGATAGAGATTATGACATATCCCATTACTATATAGAACTAAACCTAATTGGATCATACAAATAAGGATTTGGATCTGAATATTATCAATTAGACTAATCCAGTTCAATTGACTTGAAATAGATTCAATTAGGTTCAAAGAAATCATGCTAGCACACAATTGAGCCTAATGTTCTCCTTCTATAATTATTAAAAGTTGTCTCAACTGAGCCAAATGTGTTTGTGCTTACTTAGGTACCTTTACTTGGTCTGATTGAAGCTTGTCTAGGTCAGAAAAGGGTTTTCTTAATTTATGAGATAAATTTGAGATAACACCTATCATTTTTCGTTATCTGCTAATTCTTGTCTTTTGACTTTGATCAAACGTTGACCTTTGACACTTAGACATCTGCCCGTGTGTCATGCACCCATAGGAGAGTAGATAGGAGATTGTCCCCTTGCTAGAAAGAGGAAAAGAGAGGGTGCATGCCTAGGGAGGTGTGTGCCTCAGGATACGGATGCCTGGAGTCCCATATAGATGGGACTCCAGGTTGCTTCTTGGAATCAAGCTAGGTGGCGCCAAGGATTCTGCTTTGACCAGTCTTGGCACCACCTAAGGGTGTTGGAGAGGGGCTCTTATCTTATTGGATCAAGTGATGTCATCCCACTAATCAGATTTAGATCTGATTGCATGAAGAGATGTGATTGGCTGGGATGATGTGGCACTACATGGCGCAGCAAGGTTTATATAAACCATGTCTGCGCCTAGCTTTTAAAAACTTCTCCCTTTGCCCATGCCAGATTGCTCTCTTCCTCTCTCCTCCATGCCTTGCTTAGATTCTCTCTCTCCTCTCCATGCCCAGGAGGCTTTGGGCTTAAGTTTGGTGCAATCCAGGCAAGAGAAAGGCAACAAGAAAAAAAGAAGGTAGCACTGCTGTAAGAGACGACATCGAATCTTCAAAAGTTATTTTGAAAACCTTCAAGATCAGATCCAAATCTAATTTTTGAAGGATAGATCGAGAAGGAGGAGATATCCAGATTCTATTTGAATGGATATCAGTAGAGGCTAGGCGATTGCGTGACTGCATCCGCAACCTCATGCAATCAGTAGGATCATCACAAGGTAATTAGATTACCCAAGAATAGGGTATAAATTAAATCTGATTTAATTTATTTTATTTTTATTTTATTTTATTAGATCTATCAAATCAAATCTAAAAAGTATTAAATTTAATTTAGATCTAAGAGAAAAAACTTTTGAAATATTTCTCTTGATCAAATCAGATCTGAACGAACATGATCCGGGAAACAGATTTTTTTCTTCAACTGGTATCAAAGCAAGGTCCACATAAATTATTTAGATCTAATTTTAATTTAATTTTGATCTAATAATTAGGTGATTTTAGATGTCACATAATATATGATTAGATCTAAAATTAAAAAAATTAAAATTAAATAATTTAGATCTAAGTTCTATAAGATGCATGACTAGTTGTAGAATAGAATTATTCTATATATAGTCTTGCATGATCATAATTTAATTTGATTATATTATAATTTTAGATTAATTTATTTATTATTTTTTAATATTATAAATATTATAATAAGATCTAAAAAATAGAAAATAAAATTATTTAATTTTTGATTCATATGAGATATGATGAATGCATGTTTAGACTAGTTGTAGAATAGTTCTAATTAAATATCTAGAATAAAATTTATTTTGATGTGATCAATTTAAATTTAATTTTTTAGATAATTATGAGATAATTTAGATCTAAAAATATGCATGATATAATACATGAGATATATGCAAAACAAGTTTATAGTTAGATTAGTTTTTATATACGAGATATATGATATAGATCTAACTAGTTTTGTAGTTTTTATATTTCTGATTAAGACATTCCCCTTAGCCGTCCGGTCATAAGAATAAAGTAGAATTTAAATGCCCTCTCCTCCCATTTGATGGGGTGTTCTTATCATGTGTAAGGGTGCCGTGCATTCATCCTTAATCAGAAATCAAGAACTTATTTTCTGTAAAACCCTAGATCCTAAAATTCTATAATTTTATTTACATATTTTGTTTATGTATTCGAAACTTAATTAAGAATTAAGATTATGAAATATATATTAGGTCTAAAATTAAGAATTTAAGATCTAAGATATATTCATAAAATTGGGTTCAGGCTTGGGTAGCTCAATTAGGTCTAAGTAGTTGATCAAACCAAATCAAGAGTTGGATAGATGGGATCAAGAGTACTTAAATTGACCAACCTAATAGGATTAAGTCTGGGTCAAGATCGAATCACATGAGTGATCAATGAAGCTAAGACCTAATTAGGCTCAGTGGTTAGAGTCTAGATTGTAGGATAATCTAATTGATTCTGGCTCAACAATTTGGTGTCTAAGGTAAGTCTGGCAGATACGATCGACTGGTTTTTAATTAGGAGCTACTCGACTCAAATGCATTCTTGTTGACTTAATGGCATATCTCTTCCACCGGTCTCACTTACCTGACCATATTTGTTGGCTCAATTTTGATCTGAGGTGGCCAATAATCCAAGCTAATCCATGCCACTAGGTTAGTCATAATGGTTATGGCTATGTCAAGTCTAGCTTAATGAGACCTAAATCAAATCTTCCTAAGAAAAGATTAAGTCTAAGGTCTTCCACCATTGTAGATGTGCAGGCCCTTTTCGAGATTGATTGTTCTTGACTAGTTACAGTGATTCAGTTGCACCAAAAAAATGCAACCATGTCTATTAGGCATTGGATGCTATGAGTTGGAGGATGGATTGGGCTCAATATTTTGAATACAGTGAGAGACTTAATTAGAAATCCAATCTATGCAAATGGTTGGTCTAACTTAACTAAGGAGTGGATCAATATTTCGAGCACGATGAGATTCATGAATTAGATACCAAGTTTGGGTGCACCATGATTAGCGTTGAACAAGAGTTGTTCACTCATTGACTAACGCATCACCAATAACTATTAGATTAGCTGATGAGTCAGTTGGTGGGACCGCACCATCCACTAGAAATCATTAATCATGGAGATTTTTGCATCTCTACAAAGAAAGTATAGGGATCTGAAAAAATAGTGGAAGCTAATTTATTTAAAAATAAAATCTCTAAATAAATTGGTCAAGTCTTAATTATAATATTTAACTAGAAACTTTGACTCTCTATAGAAAAATATCTACGTCGAACCCACTAACACATATCTTGGACACCCATAGACTGATCGAACCCAATTACAAGGATTGGCTCTAAAACATCAAAATTATTTTGGGTTTGAAGAAGTTAACTCATGTATTGGACCAGGATCCTCCCACCTTACCAGCTCATCCATCCACTGAATAGAGAGCATCTCTTGACAAGTGGACAGACAAAGATAATAAGGCTAGATATTACATGTTGGGCTCGATGTCTGATGAGCTTCAATGCCAACATAAAGATATCAAAACTATCCATCAAATGATGGCCCATCTATAAGAGATGTTTGGTGAACAGAGTCGCGCAGCCAAGTATCAAGTCACTAAATGATTGTTCAAGGCTAAAATGCGTGATGGGTAGTCAGTCCAAGATCATTATCTGATGATGATCAAAGACTTGAAAGAGCTTGAGAAGCTCAGAGTGAAGTTGGACTTGGATCTACAGAATGATATAATTCTACAATCTTTGATTGATGCATATGGGCAGTTCATTATGAACTACCATATGCATAAACTTCAAAATTCTCTGGCCAAACTTATGAACATGCTGGTTACTACTGAGCTTTCTATGAAAGATTTTAAAGGCTCAGTACTTGGTATGAAATGGACTTCTTCCAAGAGAAAGTCTTTTGGAAAGAAGAAGAAGTTCGTGAAAAGGCAAAAGGTGGAAGGAGGAAAGAAGAAAAAGGCAGAGCTGAAGAAAAAGACTGCTGACAAAGAAAAGTGTTTCCATTGCAATACCGATGGCCACTAAAAGCGAAACTATCCTACTTACCTGGCCATCCTGAAGAATAAGAAGGAGGCAGGTCCTTCTGGAGGTATGCTTGTTATTGAGTCTAACCTTATGATTTCTTCTGCATCTAGTTGGGTGCTTAACTCTAGTTCTAGTGCTCATTTGTGCACTTCCATACAGGATCTTAAGGATAGTAGGAGGCTGAGGGATAGTGAGATGATCCTACGTATCGAAAATGGAACAAAAGTTACTGCTGCAGCCGTAGGAACATACCCTCTTCGACTACCATCTGTTTTAGACTTAGTATTAAAAGATTGTTATTATGTGACTGCAGCAAGCAGGAATTTGATTTTTGTTTCATGCTTAGCACTAGAAGGCTATGTAATTAGTTTTCTTAAGGACCATTTTGATATTCTTTATGAAAAAAATAAAATTGCAAGTGGTTTTCTTATTAATGGTCTTACTAGTGACATGTTGACGTATCTATTTTTAATATCAAGCAAAATGTGAATGCCATAAAATCACCTAGGGATAGTCCAAACGAAAGGTATCTATGGCACCTAAGATTAAATCATATAGTAGAAGATAGGATTAACAAATTGGAAAAAATTGGGCTATTGAGTTCGTTGACTTCCGAGTCATATCCAATTTGTGAATCTTGTCTTCATGGCAAAATGACTAAGCTCCCTATTTTAGGACATGGGGAAAGGGCCATGGATCTTCTTATCCTAGTACATACTAATGTGTGTGGCCCATTTGATGTGCTAGTTTGTGAAAACTTTGTCTACTTCATAACCTTTATCAATGATTTATCTCAGTATGGATATGTGTATCTTATGAGACACAAGTCTGAAGCTTTTAAAAAGTTCAAGAAATTCAGATATTACGTAGAAAAGCAAACTGAAAAACCCATTAAGGTTCTTCGATCAAATCGAGGAGGTGAATACGTTAGTCAGAAATTCTTGAACTATCTCAAGAAAAATGACACAGTCTCTCAATGGACTCCACCTGGAACACCTCAACTCAATGGGGTTTCGGAATGGAGGAATCAGATCCTATTAGATATAATCTAATCCATGATAAGCTTCACAGACCTTTCTGATTTTCTTTGAGAACATAGTCTGTTAACTAGAATATACTTACTGAATAGGATTCCTTCCAAAATCGTTCCTACCACACCGTATGAGATATGACATGGTAAGAAACCAAGTCTGAGTCATCTTAGAATTTGGGGTTGCCTAGATCATGTCAAAAGACAACTAGCGGACAAGTTAGACTTTAGATCTTTTAGAGCTCGATTTATAGGATATCCTAAAGAGTCATTAGAATATTATTTCTACATTCCAAAAGATCACAATGTGATTATGAGTCGACATACCATCTTTCTTGAAAAATTATTTATTCAAGATAGTGGCATTGGAAAGTAGATCAAGCTCGAGGAGAAAGTCTCACAAGAGCAACAAGCTAAAGACCAAATGGAACCAAATCTGGTTAAGCCAATACAATCACTACCTCCTCCACCTCGTAGATCAAAAAGAGTTTCCCATCCCTCTAAGAGGTACTTAGGTACTATTTCAGAGGATGTAGAAAAAATGTTTCTCATTGGTAATGGGGTTCGTGGTGACGATCCCAAAATCTGTAATGAGAGGATATTAGATATCAACTTTGAGAAATGGTTAGAGACAATGAAGTCAGAAATTGACTCGATGCACTCAAACCAAGACTGGACCTTGGTAGATCCACCAGAAGGTATAGTACCTATTGGGTGTAAATGGATCTATAAGAGAAAGATTAGTGTAGATGAGAATGTGGAGACATTCAAAGCTAGATTAGTGGCAAAAGGATATAATCAATGTGAAGGCATTGACTATTAGGATACCTTTTCTTCAGTAGCTATGCTATAATCCATCCGCACATTGCTTGCTATTGTAGCCTATTTCGATTATGAAATATGACAAATGGACGTAAAAATGAAAATCTTAAATAGATACCTTGAGGAAGATATCTATATGGAACAACTGCTAGGTTTCACATCTAGTGATGCTGATCACAAGGTATGCAAACTGCAAAGATCCATATATGGACTTAAGCAAGCATCTCAGAGTTGGAATACTTATTTTAATGATGTGATCAAATTATTTGATTTCATCAAGAATGAGAAGGAACCATGTGTCTTCATAAAGGTCAGTGGGAGCGCTATTGTCTTCCTTGTATTGTACGTGGATGATATCCTCCTTATCGGGAATGATATTCCCATGTTGACCATAGTTAAAATGTGGTTATCCAAAGAATTCTCCATGAAAGACCTAGGAGAAGCATCCTATATTCTAGGAATTAAGGTCTATATAGATAGACCGAATAGGATGCTAGGACTTTCAGAGAAGATGTACATAGAGGAAGTGCTAAAGAGGTTTAGCATGAAAAAATCTAAGAGGAGTTTGGTACCCTTCAGACATAGCATTCATCTTTCCAAGTAGATATGCCCTAGCACACCTGAGGAGATAGAGCGCATAAGCAAGATCCCTTATGCTTCAGCAATAGGGAGACTCATGTATGCCATGTTATGTATGCGACCTGATATAGCCCATGCTGTGAGTGTCACGAGCAGATATCAGTCAAATCTAGATGAAGAACACTGGACTTCTGTGAAATGCATCCTTAAGTTCTTGACAAGAACTAAGGATATATTGTTGATTTTTGGTAATGGAGAACTCCAAGTCTAGGGATATACAGAATTAAATTTTATATCCGATGTAGATGATCGAAAGTTGCCATCTGGAAGTCTATTTGTGTGTAATGGTGGAGCTGTCAGTTGGAAGAGTTCCAAGCAGACAGTGATAGCAGAAGATCGAAGCCCATCTTAAGAAGATGGAACTTAGATTTGTAGCCAATTGGCATTAGGTCAAGTGGGAGTATGTTAGATATGTGTGCCCTAGAAGCTAGAATTGTATGACACTTGTTGTACACTTCTAAGGACAAAATTATAATTTTGGCTATAAATAATAAAATGGATTATTTTCTATCACAATGTGTATTTAGTGTCTGTGATACATCGCTCGAGTTAATGGCAATGATAATTCTTATTTTCAAGAGTTGAAAATTTAAGATATAAATTTTCATTACTAACTCATAAAATACTTCTGACCGTATGATCATCATGAGGATGGTGATTGATTCGAAAGGTTGGTGTACAATCGCTTCTTTATAATAGATGAGTCTTAAGTCCACAGTGTAGAGACACTGGAGCGAGAGTACAGGTACTCGTTAGAGAATGAGGGCACTGAGCGTGACCACCTCGAGCAGTCATAAGAAAGTCTACCATCTCGTCGATGACTGGCTCAAAGCTGCAGTGGTGCATTTGGTTCTTTGACCTGAGGTGCATCGATAGTTCATCTTGAGGGTGTTATATTTTGACTACACCATGACTCGATCTCCTAGCCATTCGAAATCCTGAGGTGTATGTTGGCTATAGTATGTTCATTGTAGGAATTGGATTGCACCAAGAGGAAATCTATCTACCTCGGTAGATGAGGAGCAGCCCTATGATGATCATGAGAATCAAGTCCATAAGCCCATGGCAATGGTAGAGTGAAATAATAGAAAGAGTTTCTATTAGGGTTTTCATATCAAACTTGAATCAAATGATTAAATCATATGATAGAAATTAGGATTTGATGAGTTCACCTTAACCCTAATCTGATCAGGACTCAAGATAGAAGAACTTAATCACACATATAACTGCACCAAGAGGTTCATTTTTAGTTTTGATGGGTTGCCACTATATACTACTGAAGAAAAATCCTGACTTTCCGGACCAGGTTCGTTCAGATCTGATCGGATTAAGAGATATATTTTGAAAATTTTTTTCTTTGATCTAAATCAGATCTGGGATGTTTTAGATCTAATTCTTATTATTCTAATAATAAAAATAAAATCTAGATAAATTAAATCAAATTTAATTTACCTTGATGTAGGTTAATCCTATTACCCGTTGATGATCCTATAAGCAGCGAAAGGTTCTGGATCTAGCCACGCAAGTGCCTGACCTCTACCAGTATCCACTTAGACTAGATCTGGAGATCCTTATCTTCTCTATCATGTCTCCAAAAATCAGATCTGAATCTAATTTGGAGGATCTTCAAAATAGCTTTCGAAGATCAGTAGTTGTCCTTTGCAGCAGTGCAGCCTTCTAGCTTTCTGTCGCCTTTCTCTCGCCTGGATTGCACCAACTTAATTTCCAAACTACTTTGGGCATGGAGAGGAGAGGGAGAAGATGGGCTTGGCATGGAGGAGGGGAGAGAGGCAGCCCTTGGGCGTTGTGAATTGTATTGCTTTTTGAGTTGGGCGCAGGGTCTTATTTATAGACTATGCGTGATCCAACTCCTCTTCTTCCCAATTTATCACAACTCTTTGTGAAATTAAATCTAAATCTGATTAGTGGGAATAGAGTCCCTTGGATTCATCCTTAGATGGCACCTAAGATCACTCAAAGTTGGTTCTTAGGAGGAGTCTAATCGAAATCCAAAAAGGAGATGCATTCCCTGTCCAATAGGGACTCCTGGGCACCTCTTGCTTGGGCGCACACCACCCTCGGCGTGCGCCCTCCTCCTTGCTAGCTTTTGGTAGGAAGATAAACCCCCACTAGCTCTTCAATAGGTGCATGATACGTGGATAGAAGTCAAAGTGTCAATGGTCAACATTTGACCAGTCAAAGGTCAACATTTGACCAATCAAAGGTCAACTTTTGACCAAAGTCAAAGGACGAGAAATGGCAGGTGACCAAAAATGGTAGGTATTATCTTACAAAATAAGACAACCCTTTTCTAACCTGGATAGGCTCTAGTCAGACCAAGTGAAGGCCTCTGATCGAGCATAAACTCCTTTGGCTCAGTTAGGACAACTATTTATGATAGTAAAAGAAGAACGTTAGGTTTAATCGAGTGCTAGCATGATTTCCTTGAACCTAATTGAATCTCATTCAGATCAATTGAACTAGATCAGTTTAATTGATGATCACCAGATTCAAACCCTTGTTTGTGTGACCCAGTTAGGTTCAGTTCTGTATGGTAATGGGATATGTCATGATCTTTATCATCTACATCATCGAAACTCCTTTCGATGGATCAAAACTCTTCTGATTCGAACAGCTAGAATGATCGATCATCTAAATCATTCTAATTGCTCCCAAAATCTACTAGTGACACCTAGCAGTATATGGTGGCAACCCATTAGAGCTGAATGCGAACCTCTTGGTGCAGCTACCTATGTGATTAAGTTCTTCTATCTTGAGCCTCGATCAGATTAGGGTTAAGGTGAACTCATCAAACCCTAGTTTCTGTCATATGATGTAATCATTCGATTCAAGTCCGATGTGAAAACCTAAATAGAAACTCTTTCTATTATTTCACTCTTGCCATGGCCATGGGCTTCTGGACTTGATTCTCATGATCATCATAGGGCTGCTCCTCTACCATCGAGGTAGATAGATTCCATCTTGATGCAATCTAGTTCCTATAATGAACATGCTATAGCCAACATACACCTCAGGGTTCCAAATGGCTAGGAGACCGAGTTATGGTGTAGTCAAACTATAACACCCTCAAGGTGAACTGTCGATGCACCTCAGGTCAAAGAACCAGACACACCACTGCAGCATCGAGTCAGTCATTGACGAGAAGGTAGACTTCCTAATGACTACTCGAGGTGGTCACGCTCAGTGCCCTCATTCTCTAACGAGTACCTGTACTCTCACTCTGATATCTCCACACCGTAGACTCAAGACTCATCTACTAAAGAGAAGCGATTGTACACCAACCTTCCAGATCAATCACCATCCTCGTGATGATCCTATGGTCGGGAGCATTTTATGAGTTAACAATGATTATTCATGTCTTAAATTTTCAACTCTTGAAAATATGAATTATCATTACCATTAACTCAAAGGATGTATCATAGACACTAAATACACATATGTGATAGAAAATAATCCATTTTATTGATTATAGTCAAAATTATAATTTTGCCCTTAGAAGTGTATTACAAGTGTTAGCCAATTCTGGCTTCTAGGGAACATATATCTAACAATCTTCTACTTATCCTAAAGCCAATTAGCTACAAGTCTATGTCCCATCTTCATAAGGTGGACTTCGATTTTTTGTAGTCCCAATGGCTTTGTAAGTGGATCTACCGCATTGTCTACGGAATTGACTCTCTTGACCACGACGTAACCCTTCTCGAGGTAATCACGGATGAGGTGGTATCGCCGCTCAATGTGCTTGGATTTTTAGTGAGACCTCGGCCCCTTAGGAAGGGCTATGGAGCCAATGTTGTCGCAGGAAAGGGGAATGGCATCTGATGGCATTACTCCAATTTTTGTAGTGAACTTCTTGTACCAGAATGCTTCCATCGTAGCCTCTGATGCAGTGATATATTCTGCTTCTATGGTGGAATCTGTTATCACGATTTGCTTGTAACTCTTCCAGCTGATAACACCACCATTGCACACAAACAGACTCGTAGATGTCAACTTTCGATCATCTACATCAGACATAAAATCTGAGTCTGTATATCCCTAGACTTGGAGTTCTCCATTACCAAAGACCAACATCATATCCTTAGTTCTTCTTAAGTACTTAAGGATACATTTCACAGAAGTCCAGTGTTCTTCACCTGGATTTGACTGATATCTGCTTGTGACACTCACAGCATGGGCTATATCAGGTCGTGTACATAGCATGGCATATATGAGGCTCCCTATTATAGAAGCATAAGGGATCTTGCTTATGCATTCTATTTCCTCAGGTGTGCTAGGGCACATCTTCTTGGAAAGATGAATACCATGTCTGAAGGGTATTAATCCCCTCTTAGAGTTTTCTATACTAAACCTCTTTAGTACTTCCTCTATGTACATCTTCTGTGAAAGTCCTAGCATCCTATTCGGTCTATCCCTATAGACCTTAATTCCTAGAATAAAGGATGCTTCACCTAGGTCTTTCATGGAGAATTCCTTGGACAACCATATTTTGACTGTCGTCAACATGGGAAATATCATTCCCAATAAGGAGGATGTCATCCACGTACAATACGAGGAAGACAACAGCGCTCCTACTGACCTTTTTGAAGATACACGGTTCCTCTTCATTTTTGATGAAACCAAATATTTTGATCACATCATTGAAATGAGTGTTCCAGCTCCGAGATGCTTGCTTAAGTCCATATATGGATCTTTGCAGCTTGCAAACCTTGTGATCAATATCACTGGATGTGAAACCTAGCGGCTGTTCCATATAGATATCTTTCCTCAAGATATCCATTTAAGAACATCATTTTCACGTCTATTTGTCATATTTCATAATCGAAATAGGCTGCAACAGCAAGCAATGTGCGGATGAATTTTAGCATAGCCACTGGAGAAAAGGTATCCTGATAGTCAATGCCTTCGTGTTGACTATAACCTTTTGCCACTAGTCTAGCCTTGAATGTCTCCACATTCCCATCTGCACCAATCTTTCTCTTGAAGATCCATTTACACCCAATAGGTACTATACCTTCTGGTGGATCTACCAAGGTCCAGACTTGGTTTGAGTGCATCGAGTCAATTTCTAACTGCATTGCCTCTAGCCATTTCTCAGAGTCGATATCTGATATCACCTCATTATAGGTTTTGGGATCATTACCATGAGCACCATTACCTACGAGGAATATTTCCTCTACTTCCTCTGAAATAATACCTAAGTATCTTTTAGGGGGACGGAAAACTCTTTTCGATCTACGAGGTGGAGGATGTAGTATTCTTATTGGCTCAACCTAATTTGGTTCCAATTGGTTGTTAGCTCGTTGTACTTATGAGACTTTCTCATCAAGCTTAATCTGCTTTCTAATGCCGCTATCTTGAATAAACTATTTTTCATGAAAGATGGCATGTCAACTCACAATCACATTGTGGTCTTCTAAAATGTAGAAATAGTATCCTAATGACTCTTTAGGATATCCTATGAATCAAGCTCTGAAGGACCTAAACTCTAACTTGTCCGCTTGTTGTCTTTTGACATGAGCCGGACAACCCCAAATTCTAAGATGACTCAGACTTGGTTTCTTACCGTGCCATATCTCATACGGTGTGGTAGGAACGGTTTTAGAGGGAATCCTATTCAGTAGATAAATTGAAGTTAACAATGAGTGTCTCCAAAGAAAATCAAGGTCTGTGAAGCTCAACATGGATTGGACCATGTCCAATAGAGTCTGATTTCTCCATTCTGAAATCCCGTTGAGTTAAGGTGTTCCTGGTGGAGTCCATTGAGAGACTATGCCATTTTTCTTGAGATAGTCTAGGAATTCCCGACTAAGGTATTCACCTCCTCGATCTGATCGAAGAACCTTAATGGGTTTTTCAGTTTGTTTTTCCACTTCATATCTGAATTCTTTGAATTTTTCAAAAGCTTTAGACTTGTGTCTCATAAGATACACATACCCATACCTAGATAGATCATCAGTAAAGGTGATGAAGTAGACAAAACTGCCTCTAGCCGATACATCAAATGGGCTGCACACATCAAATTCCTAGGTGTGCTAAAGGTTGGACGCACCAAGATGGAGATTATATGATTTGGTGTGGTGCTTCCAAACCTTGGGGAGGCTAGGGTGTTGGCTCCGGAAGATTAGGATGGGTATGAGACCTAGGGCTAGGATAAGAATTGTCCTAAGGTGAAGGCAACATGTAGCCCTACACGAGCTAGAGATTTAGATGTGAGAATCTTGAGGGGGCTTGGTAGGTGCCCCAAAAATTTGAGACAAAAGGTGGAGCAAAGGACCAAAGTCAGGACAAGAATCAGCCAAGACAAGGGACTGACACATAGAAGGGTTGGCTTGGATACACAATCGAGCCAGCTTGGGCTGAGACTGAGCTGGCTCGAGGTGCAGTCGAGCTGACTATCTCAGGTAGATAGAAAATATGGTTTGGGCGAGATGCCATCGAGCCAGCTTGGTTCCTGATACAGTCGGCTCGATGGTGGTGAACAGAACTAGATAGAATTTTCTATTTGAGTCTTAAGGCTTGGTCTAATAAGGTCTTAAGATGGCTAACTCATGTATGGGTTGGGTTTAGATCCATGGAATGAGAGCATGGTATTGAGAATATGCGCTCTTCCCATACGGATCAGCGTGGCCACTGGTGATTAGCCAAGCAACAAGAAAGTATTTCTTAGAGATTTTTGCGAAAGCATGATCAAATAAATCAAGAAATAGAGAAGAAGAGAAGAAAAGATTTTTGGAAGAAAAGAGCTTTTATTCAGTATATTTTAGCACACTTACAATCTTGACCTATTTTCAGTATATATACTTTACAAAGATCAAGCCCAATCTCATAAAAAAAATATTTCAAATTCAAACAATCCACGTACACAAAATAATAACCCACAAAAATTGAGCCGGCCTAATTTCAGACTGAGTCGGCTAACCTATGATTGGGTTGGCTCAGTCTGGGATTAAGCCAACCTAGTTGTGTACCATGCCAATAGTCCAAAAATGCTGCTTTCTATCTGAATTTTCCTCTGAGACCTAGCCGACCCAGTTCTGGACTGAGCCAAACCAGTTCCCAACTGAGCCGACCCAATTCCCAACTGAGCCAGCTCAGTCTCAGAGTGAGTCGATCCAATTTCTGAACTTCACTATTGAGACTGATTCTTCTTCCAATTCGCTCCCATCTTCCCATGACCTATCCTCTCATATTTCCAAGACTTGGGAGTGCCACTTCTGAGCTCACATTCTCCACCATGGTGCTTCCATGTCCTTGTGAACTTATCTCTTCTCAACAGACCCATCCATCCCACAAATCTCTGAAAGCTGTCTCTAGGGAATACCTTCATGAGTGCATCAGACTGATTCTCCTTGGTATGGACCATCATCAGTTCCACTTCACCTTCCTCCATCTACTCTCTGATCCTATGGTACCTCATGTCTATATGCTTTGTGCATGCATGATAGACTGGATTCTGTGCTAATAATAGAGCACTCTGACTATCACTGAATAGTGTAACCTTGCTCTGCTCCACCCCCAACTCATCAATCAGCCTTCTAAGCCAAAGGGCTTCCTTTGCAGCCTCCGTTATCCCAATGTGCTTGACCTCTATGGTAGACAAGGCCATGATTGACTGAAGGGTTGATCTCCAAGACATCGATTTACCATATACGCAGAAGAGGTATCCAGTAGTAGACCTCCTTATATCAAGATCACCAGCATAATTTGCATCAACAAATCCTTCTAGAGGACCTGAATCTTCACACATCTTCATAGATTATTCTCCAAATCCTTTCGATTGCCCACCAAACACCGAAACATAATTTCTTGTTCCATGCAGATATCTCAATATCCATTTCAATGCTTTCTAGAGTTCCTTCCCAGGGTTAGCCATGTATCTATTAACCATGATCATAGCTTGTGCTATATCTGGTCTATAGCACACCATAGTGTACATCACACTACCTACAGCATTTGCATAAGGAACTTATTCCATGTACTCTCTCTCCTCTTCTAACTGGGGGCACTGTAACTTGGAGAGAGACATATGGCTCGGCAATGGCATCTCTGTAAGTTTGGCCTTCTCCATCCCAAACCTCTTCAGAACCTTCTAGACATACTTTCCTTATGACAAATGGAGCACTCCTTTGCACCTATCTTTGCAAATCTCCATTCCAAGGATTTTCTCAGCTTGACCCAAATCTTTCATCTCAAATTTAAATGATAATGCCTTTTTCAATCTTTTCACAGCATCCATGCTTCTACTAGCTATGAACATATCATCTACATACAATAATAGGTACAGGGCATCCTCCTCATCTATATCCTTGACGTAGACACAACAATCATGTTCACATCTACTGAAACCCAGGCTCAAGACAAAGCTATCAAACCTTCGATACCACTGATAAGGGGATTGTTTCAAGCCATACAAAGACTTCCTAAGTAAACACACCTTTTCTTCCTATCCCATCCCCATGAAACTATCTGGCTGCTTCATGTAGATTCTTTCCTCCAAAGTCCCATGAAGGAAGGCCATCTTCACGTCCATCTGTTCCAATTTCATGTTATGCTATGCCACCAATGACAGCAAAACTCGAATAGATGTATGATGCACCATAAGAGAAAAAATTACTGTGTAGTCAATCTCTTCCCTTTATGAGTATCCCTTTGCTACCAGTCTTGCTTTGAATCTGACTCCACCTAGTTCTAAAGATGCTTCTTTCTTTGTGAACATCCACTTTGAGCCAATAGGTTGAGCACCCTCTGGAAGATCCACCAGCTGCTATGTCTGATTCTTCTTAAGTGATTTCATCTCCTTCGTCATGGCCTGCATCCATGAATCATGATCCTCACTCTCCATGGCCTCTGCATAATTCTTTGGATCTCCGTTAGTAGTGATGAGTGCATAGGAGATAACCCCATCAATGCGATATCTGATCGATCTCCTAATAGTATGCTGAGGCTTGTGCAAAGCTACTCCCACCGGCACATCTCTGCTTGATGTCTATGGCTGCTCCTGCACATCTGTCTGAACTACTGCCTCTCCATGCTGATTTTCAATCTGCGATAATATTTTTCCACCCAGCTCCACCTCAACAGAATCACTCCTGTACGTGGATGTAACTTGCATGCCATCATTCTCTAACTGACCATTGCTATTCATCTTTATTTCTCCAGTTCAATCTATCCAAGACCTTCTCAAGATGCTCTTCTCATCAAAGATAACGTTCCTACTGATGACTGACTTCTATGCTTGAGAGTCCCATAGTAGGTACCCCTTGACTCCTTATGGATATCCTATGAATGTCATCTTTTGAGATTTTGGATCCAATTTGCTCCTCTCAGTTGCCTCCACATGTGCATAGGATGTGCAATCGAAGACTTTTAGGTGACCAAGCTCCACCTTCTTTCCACTCCAGACCTCTTCTGGAATGCCTCCATTCAACTTATAATGAGGGGACCTATTCATAAGAAAATAAGAAAAAGTTAGAGCATCACACCAAAAAAACTTTGGGAGTGATGTCTGCAGCCTCAAACTCCGTACCTTCTCGATCAGTGTTCGGTTTGTCCTCTCTACGATATCATTCTGCTGGGAAGTCATCCTCACCATGTAATGGTGTTTGATGCTATTTTTCTCATCATACCTTTTAAACTCCAGGCTAGTATACTCCCCTCCATTATCCGACCTCAGACACTTTACCTATCTTCCTAACTCCTTCTCTACTTCAGCTCTCCAAGCTCTGAACTAGGAAAATGCCTTTGATTTTTCTCTAATTAGATAAACCCACACCTTCCTTGAGAAATCATCAATGAAAGTAACAAAGTATTTTGCCCTAACTCTAGCTGATATAGGAGCTGGTCCCCACACATTCAAGTGCACTTAATCCAGCACTCCCTCACTGTGCTTTGTACTTTCGACAAACTTCATCCTATACTGTTTGCCAAAGATACATGGCTCGCAAAGATCTGCACCCTTCTTCTTCAGGACTGGGATCATACCTCTTCTGCTTAGTTCTGTGAGCCCATAGTCACTCATATGATCCATCCGATAGTGCCATAGTCGATATAAAATCTACTCCTCCTATGCCACTACTAGCACCTCTGCACTATCATTTACCACTGAGCCTTCCATTCTATAAAGATTGTTGCTTAGTCTTCTACCTCTCATCACCACCAAAGCTTTCTTGAAAATTTTCAGATATCCACTCCCAACCTGGCTACTAAAAGCATAACCCTGCTCCTCCAAGTAGCCCAAAGAAATCAAATTTTTTTTCAACTCCGATACATGCCTGACATTTGATAATGTACAAATGATCCCATCGTACATCCTCATCCTGATTGATCTAATTTCAGCTACTTTGCATGGGTGATCATCTCCAAGGCTGACACATTCACCATCGGCCTTCTGATAGGTAGCAAACCACTCCCGATGAGAAGTATAGTGGTGCGAGCATGCTAAATCTAATATCCACATAGTATCGCACTCTATGGATCCATCTAATACAATTAGCAGGTCTTCTCTACTGCTCACAGAAGCTGTATCATCTCTCTTACTGGCCTTTCCTTTGTTTGATCTCAAAAGGGGATAATCTCTCCTCAGGTGTCCAGGCTGATGACATTTATAATATTTCAATATCATCTTCCTCTAATCATGAGACTTTGATCTACCCTTGGATTTCCCACTTATCTTCTTCTTTAATCTTCTATGTCTTTCATTCATAGCCAAGATCTTAGACTTAGGATCTCCTTTGCTGATCTTCTCCCTTTGCTCATTTGATCTGAGCACACCAATAACCTCTTCACAGTTTAGGGTCTCCTTCCCATAAACTAAAGTTGTTATAAGACCATCATATGAACCTGGAAGAGAACATAATGGCAACAATGTCCAATCCTCCTCGTCGATCTTTACATCCAAACTCATCAACTCAGAACACGCCTGATTGAATCTTTGGATATGTGCAACAAGATCTCCGCCTTCGAGCATTCTCAGACTATATGTTGTTTCTTTAACCATAGCTTATTCGTCATGTTCTTTCCTATGTATGTGTTCTCCAGTCTCTCCCAAAGCCCCTTTGCCATAGTCTTTGTGCAAACCTCGGGCAAAACCTAATCGGCCAAGGACATCTGGATTGTCCTAAAAGCAATTTCCTCCAACTCTTTTCAATCCTCAGCACTGATCTTTTCTGGCTTTTCTTTTGTCAAGACCTTGTAGATCCTCTACTGAACCAATAAGTCCTTTACTCTTTGATGTCATAGGGTAATGTTTTCCTTATCCTCGAACTTCTCAAAATCCACCTTGAATCCACTTGATCCCATGACTTCAAACAAGTTAAGAATAGATCCCTAACACCCTTCACAATCATGCACCAGTAAAACTATCCTTCATAGAAAATCTAACTAGCCCTAGATCCTCTTTACAAACTTTTGTATCATCGTTCCTCCATGTAAACAATTTTCACCTCAATCTAGAGACAACCACGAAGCAAACTAGAAGTTTTTAGGATAAAACCTGGTGCAACAGATCCTGGATGTAGTAAACCCTAGGTGTCTTTCTTTCTTTGACACAACACCGCTCTAATACCAAATGGTAGAAATGTGCGCTCTTCCCACACAGATCAGCATGGCCACTAGTGATTTGCGAAGCAACAAGAAAGTACTTCTTAAAGATTTCTATGAAAGCACGATCAAATAAATCAAGAAATAGAGAAAAAGAGAAGAAGATATTTTTGGAAGAAAAGAGCTTTTATTCAGTATATTTCAACATACTTACAACCTTGACCTATTTCTAGTATATATACTTTACAAAGGATCAAGCCCAAGCTCATAGAAAAAACTCTCCAAATCCAAACAACCCACATACATAATATAATAACCTACAAAAACTAAGTCGGTCTACTTTCAGACTGAGCCGGCTAACCTGCTACTAGGTCGGCTCAGTCCCAGACTGAGCCAACCTAGTTGTGTACCATGCCAATAGTGCAAAAATGTTGCTTTCTATCTACATTTTTCTCTAAGACCTAGTCGATCCAGTCTTGAACTAAGCCGACCGAGTTTCCAACTGAGCTAGCTCAGTCTCAGTGTGAGCTGGCCCAGTTTCTAAACTTCACTATTGAGACTGATTCTTCTTTCGGCTCGCTTTCATCTTCCCATGACCTATCTTCTCATATTTTCAAGACTTGGGAGTGCCACTTCTGAGCTCACACATGGGAGACATGGGTGTACATGGGCTCGGTCAGTGCTTTCATGCATTGGATTAGCCTAGAAAAGTTTTTCAATTGGAGTTTGGATTTATTAGGATTTATATGGTATAGCAAAAATCACAGGATATATAAATCATGGTATTATAATCTTTACAATAGAGTAGAATCAATATAGAGCTTTTCTTTCTAACTCCCTTCTCTTTTTTCTCTCTGGTTCCAATACCAAGCTCTAGGTACCGCCATCAACTTTTGCTCCTCTTCATATTTCTAGATTAACACGTAAGTTCACGTAAGAGATCGGATTTATGACTGTGGTTCTGAGCAGCCATAGGCATAACAATGGGTATCACAACAATATCGATTGTTCCAATAGAATAATGTTCAATATATTTTGGGACAAAATAATGTTTGATGGGAAATCAAGATGAAGGTCCAAAAGTTCAAAGAACAACATTCAAGTGGTTTGAAACTTCTATGAGTCTAACAATCAATGGGAACAAATTGAAGTATCCATACTAATTCTTAGACATCATAAAAGCCTTAATACTCCCATATTAAATTTTATCAAAGTAAATATTAATGCAATTAACAAGATCTTTTAACTAATTTTTATCATATAAAAAAAGCTTTTATTGGATATTTAGCATAGGTCACCATCTATTTGAAAGGAATTATAACAAACTAAAATTTTTGATGTAGACTCTTATAACAAAAGCTTTTGACAGATATGTATACGTGCTATGAGACATATCTTTAGTTTTACTCAAAGATGGGCACTATAGGTTTTGTGCTACTATTTTGATTCATTAAATATCTTTCAAAAATTTGGACTTGGACACTTCGAAACCAATGTACTTCATAAGTCTCGATTTTTCTTGTTCAAGAATAAAATAATGTAAGCATATTCAAATAATAATGTCTACCCCTTACACTTATTTAATCAGCTTGTTTTCGCTTACTGAAATTTGGTCACTATTTTTCCAAAAAATAATTGAGTTGCTATTGACAATGACTTCTTATGGTATTATGAGTAATCTCCAATATCAAATCATCTTTTGAATACTCCTTTAAAAGAATCAATATTTTTCTATCATCTTATTGTATATAAGATATATATGGTATGATAATAAATTGAGTGTCTAGACTAACTTATTTAAGGATAAGTACTTTTCTATATTATAAACCCATTAAAAAAAGATCAATCTTATTATGACGTTATTGCAGGAAAAATCTAAGATTTCTTATAGAAATTTTGAAACTTTTTCAAAATTAAAGTAACAAAAGCAATTAATTAATCATATTAATTTATTAAAATACATAAATAAATCTTAGATCTAGGATCTAATGTCATGATCTATGCATGCTAATAAATCTAAAATTAAAAAGATTAAACAAAGCTAATGTGTTGATCATATCAACATCAAACTGAGACTAGGTCTAATCTAGTGGGAGAGAGAGATCGTATCTCTCTTACATTTTGCAAGTCAGAGTCTTCTACTTGCTGATATGAGGCTGAAGTCATCACTATGAGCTACACACCTATCCTATAGAAAGTTTACATGAAGCCTCGATCATTGATCCAAAGTCCAGTGATTAGAAATCAGCATAGTATGCTAGTACTATACTGATCCTTTTTTTATGGCTAATTACAAATCTTCTTCTTCAAAACATGGACCTTTCAATAATTAGAGAAGATGTGAATGAATTTGGAAGAAAAAACATGTAAGATATATGTGCCCTAGAAGCCAGAATTGGCTGACACTTGTAATACACTTCTAAGGGCAAAATTATAATTTTGACTCTAATCAATAAAATGGGTTATTTTCTATCACATATGTGTATTTAGTATCTATGATACATCCTTTGAGTTAATGGTAATGATAATTCATATTTTTAAGTGTTGAAAATTTAAGACATGAAAAATCATTATTAACTCATAAAATGCTCCCGACCATAGGATCATAACGAGGATGGTGATTGATCCGGAAGGTTGGTGTACAATCGCTTCTCTTTAGTAGATGAGTCTTGAGTCTATGGTGTGGAGACATCAGAGCGAGAGTATAGGTACTCGTTAGAGAACGAGGGCACTGAGCGTGACCACCTCGAGTAGTCATTAGGAAGTCTACCTTCTCGTCAATGACTGACTCGATGCTGCAGTAGTGTGTCTGGTTCTTTGACCTGAGGTGCATCGACAGTTCACCTTGAGGGTGTTATAGTTTGACTACACCATTACTCGGTCTCCTAGCCATATGAAATCCTGAGGTGTATGTTGGCTATAGCATGTTCATTGTAGGAACTGGATTGCATCAAGATGGAATCTATCTACCTCGGTGGTAGAGGAGCAGCCCTATGATGATCATGAGAATCAAGTCCAGAAGCCCATGGCCATGGTAGAGTGAAATAATAGAAAGAGTTTCTATTTAGGTTTTCACATTGGACTTGAATCGAATGATTACATCATATGACAGAGACTAGGGTTTGACGAGTTCACCTTAACCCTAATCTGATCGGAGCTCAAGATAGAAGAACTTAATCACACAGGTAGCTGCACCAAGAGGTTCACATTCAGCTCTGATGGGTTGCCACCATATACTGCTAGGTGTCACTGGTGGATTTTGGGAGCAATTAGAATGATTTAGATGATCGATCATTCTAGCTGTTCGAATCAGAAGAGTTCTGATCCATCGAAAGGAGTTTCGATGATGTCGATGTGATAGAGATCATGACATATCCCATTACCATACAGAACTGAACCTAACTGGGTCACACAAACAAGGGTTTGAATCTGGTGATCATCAATTGAACTGATCCAGTTCAATTGATCTGAATGAGATTCAATTAGGTTCAAGGAAAATCGTGCTAGCACTCGATTGAACCTAACGTTCTTCTTTTACTATCATAAATAAGTTGTCCTGACTGAGCCAAAGGAGTTTGTGCTCAATCAGAGGCCTTCACTATGGTCTGACTGGAGCCTGTTGTCCAAGTTAAGAAAAGGGTTGTCTTATTTTGTAAGACAATTACCTGCCATTTTTGGTCACCTGCCATTTCTCATCCTTTGACTTTGGTCAAAAGTTGACCTTTGACTGGTCAAATGTTGACCATTGACACTTTGACTTCTTGACCACATGTCACACACCTATTGGAGAGCTGGTGGGGGCTTGTCCCCCTATCCAGAACCTGGCAAGGAAGGAGGGCGCACGCCAAGGGTGGCGTGCCCAAGTTTGGAGGCGCCCAGGAGTCCCTTGTTGGACAGGGACTCCATCTCCTTTTTGGATTCCAATTAGACTTCTCCTAAGAACCAACTTTGACTGGTCTTAGGCACCATCTAAGGAGGAATCCAAGGGACTCTATTCCCACCAATCAGATTTAGATCTGATTTCACAAAGGGTTGTGATTGGTTGGGAAGAAGAGGAGTTGGATCACGCATAGTCTATAAATAAGACCCTACGCCCAACTCAAAAAGCAATGCAATTCCCTACACCCAAGGCTATCCTCTCTCCTCCTCCATGCCCAAAGACCATCTTCTCCCTCTCCTCTCCACGTCCAAAGAAGTTTGGGATCTTAGGTTGGTGCAATCTAGATCAAGAGAAAGGCGATCAGAAAGCTAGAAGGCTGCGCTGCTGCAAAGGACAACTGCTGATCTTCGAAAAGCTAGTTTTGAAGATCCTCCAGATCAGATTCCAGATCTAATTTTTGGAGACATGATAGAGAAGAAGAGGATCTCTAGATCCAGCCTGAGTGGATATCCGATAGAGGCCAGGCACTTGCGTGGCTAGATCCAGAACCTTCCGCTGCTTACAGGATCATCAACGGGTAATAGGATTACCCACATCAAGGTAAATTAAATTTGATTTAATTTATCTAGATTTTATTTTATTATTAAAATAATAAAAATTAGATCTAAAATATTTTAGATCTAATTAGGATCAAAGAGAAAAATTTTTGAAATATATCTCTTGATCTGATCAGATCTGAACGAACCTGGTCCGGAAAATCAGGATTTTCCCTTCAACTGGTATCAGAGCCAAGGTTCTAAAAGTATTTAGATCTGATTTTAAATTTATTTTAATTAAAAAATAAATTATTTTAGATGTCACATGAGATGTGATCAGATCTAAAATCAGAAAAAATTAAAATTAAATGATTTGGATCTAAGATTAGAAAATATGCATGACTAGTTCTAAAATAGAATAGTTCTATAGAATAGTCTTGCATGTTTTTGAATTTAATTTGATTAAATCATATTTTAGATCTATTTATTTACTATTTTTTGATATTATAATTATTATAATAACATCTAAAAAATAGTAAATAAAAATTATTTAATTTTAAATATCATATGAGATATGATTGATGCATGTCTAGACTAGTTGTAGAATAGTTCTACATAATTGTCTAGATTAGAATTTATTTTGATTAGATCAATTTAAATCTAATTTTTTAGATTATTATGAGATAATTTAGATCTGAAAAATATGCATGATTCGATACATGAGATGTATGCAAAATATGCCATGATTAGATCTAATTTGTATATGAGATATATGATATAGATCTAAAACTATTTTGTAGTATTGACATGTTCCTGATTAAGGCGTTCCTCTTGGCCGTCCGGTCATAAGAATGAAGAAGGGTTTAAAGGCCCTCTCTTCCATTCGATGGGGTGTTCTTATGACGTGTAGGGGTGCTGCGTGTTCGTCCTTAATCAGAAACCCCAAAACTTACTTTCTGCAAAACCCTAGATCCTGAAACCCTAGGATTTATTGTGCATATTTTGTTTATGAACCCTACTTAATTAAGAAATTAAGATTTATGGAATATTAATTAGGTCTAAAATTGAGAATTTTAGATCTAAGACATATTCATAATACTGGGTTCGGGCTTGGGTAGCTCAATTAGGTCTAAGCGGTTGATCAAACCGAATCAAGAGTTGGTTAGATGGGATCAACAATGCTTAAATTGACCAGCCTAATAGGATTAAGTCTGGGTCAAGATCGAGTCACGATCAAGCAAGACCTAATTAGGCTCAGAGGTTAGAGTCTGGATTGTAGGCTAACCCAATTGGTTCTGACTCAACAATTTGGTGTCTAAGGTAAGTTTGGCACATACGACCGACTGGTTTTTAATTGGGAAGCTACTCGACCTGAATGCATTCTTGTACGAGTTAATGGCATATTCCTTCCACCGATCTCACTTACCTGGCCATATCTGTTGACACAGTTCTGATCTGAGGTGGTCAATAATCCGAGCTAACCCATGCCACTAGGTTAGTCATAATTGTTATGACTATGACAAGTCTAGTTTAATGAGACCTGAATCAATTCTCCCTAAGAAAAGATTAAGTCTGAGGTCTTCCACCATTGTAGATGTGCGGGCCCTTCCGGGGTTGATTGTTCTCGACTGGATACAGTGGCTCAGTTGCACCGGAAAGATGCAACCATGTCTATTAGGCATTGGATGCTATGGGCTGGAGGATGAGTTGGGCTCAATATTTTGGATACGGTGAGAGACTCAATTAGAAATCCCAGTCTATGCAAATGGTGGGTCTGACTTAACTAAGGAGTGGATCAATATTCTGGATACGGTGAGATTCATGAATTAGAGACCAAGTTTGGGTGCACCATGATTAGAGAATCATTGAACAAGAGTTGTTCACTCATTGGCTAACCCATCACCAATAACTGTTAGGTGAGGTGATGAGTCAGTTGGTGAGACCGCACCACCCACTAGAAATCATTAATCATGGAGATTTTTGCATCTCTACAGAGGGAGTGTAGGGATCCGAGAAAAAAATAGTGGAAGCTAATTTGTTTAAAAATAAAATTTTAAACAAATTGGTCAAGTCATAATTATAGTATCTAACTAGAATCTTTGACTCTCTACAGGAAAATGTCTGCGTCCAACCCATTAGGCACGTATCCTGGACACACATAGACTGACTGGAACCCAATTATAAAGATTGGCTCAGAAACTACAAAATTATTTTGGGTTTCGGAGAAGTTAACCCATGTATTGGACCAGGACCCTCCCACCTTACCAGCCCGTCCATCCACTTGAACAGAGAGCGTCTCTGAAAAATGGATAGACGAAGATAATAAGGCCAGATATTACATGTTGGGCTCGATGTCTGATGAGCTCCAGCGCCAACATGAAGATATCGGGACTGCTCGCCAAATGTTGGCTCACCTGCAGGAGATGTTTGGTGAACAGAGTCGCGCAGCCAAGTATCAAGTCACGAAATGACTTTTTAAGGCTAAGATGCATGATGGGCAGTCAGTCCAAGATCACTGTCTGATGATGATCAAGGACATGGAAGAGCTTGAGAAGCTCGGTGTGAAGTTAGACTTGGATCTGCAGAATGATATTATTCTGCAATCCTTGACTGATGCATATGGGCAATTCATCATGAATTACCACATGCATAAACTTCAAAATTTCTTGGCCGAATTAATGAATATGCTGGTCACCGCTGAGCTTTCTATGAAAGGTTCTAAAGGCTCAGTTCTTGCTATGGAATGGACTTCTTCCAAAAGAAAGTCTTATGGAAAGAAAAAGAAGTCTGCAAAAAAGCAGAAAGGTGGAAGGAGGAAAGAAGAAGAAGGCAGAGCCGAAGAAGAAGGCCGATGTCAAAGAAAAGTATTTCCATTGCAACAGCGACGGCCATTGGAAGCGGAACTGCCCTACTTACCTGGCCACCCTGAAGAACAAGAAGGAAGGTCCTTCTGGAGGTATGCTCGTTATTGAGTCTAACCTTACGGTTTCTTCTGCATCCAGTTGGGTGCTTGACTCTGGTTCTAGTGCTCATCTGTGCACTTCCATGCAGGATCTTGAGGATAGCAGGAGGCTGAGGGATGGAGACATGATCCTACGCATCGGTAATGGAGCAAGAGTTGCTGCAGTAGCCGTGGTGGAAACATACCCTCTTCGATTACCATCTGGTTTAGACTTAGTTTTGAAAGACTGTTATTATGTGCCTGCAGCTAGCAGGAATTTGATTTCTATTTTCATGCTTAGCACTAAGAAGGCTATGTGATTACCTTCTTTAAGGACCATTGTAACATTCTTTATGAAAGAAATAAAATTGCAAATGGTTTTCTTATTAATGGTCTTTATCAGCTACATATTGATGTATCCTATTCTAACTATCGAGCAAAACGTGAATGCCAAACGACCTAGGGATAGTCCAAACGATAGATATCTATGGCACCTGAAGATTAGGTCATATAGCAGAAGATAGGATCAACAAATTGGAGAAAAATGGGCTATTGAGTCCATTGACTTTCGAGTCATATCCAACTTGTGAATCTTGTCTTCAAGGCAAAATGACTAAACTCCCTTTTGTTGGACATGGGGAAAGGGCCACAGATCTCCTTGCCCTAGTACATACTGATGTGTGCGGCCCATTTGATGTGCCGGCTAGAGGCAATTTTGTCTACTTCATTACCTTTACCGATGATCTGTCTAGGTATGGGTATGTGTATCTTATGAGACACAAGTCTGAAGCTTTTGAAAAGTTCAAAGAATTCAGACATGAAGTAGAAAAACAAACTGAAAAATCCCATTAAGGTTCTTCGATCAGATCGAGGAGGTGAATACCTTAGCCGAAAATTCCTAGACTATCTCAAGGAAAAATGGCATAGTCTCTCAATGGACTCCACCAGGAACACCTCAACTCAACGGGGTTTCAGAATGGAGAAATCGGACTCTATTGGATATGGTTCGATCCATGATGAGCTTCACAGACCTCCCTGATTTTCTTTGGGGACACTTCATTGTTAACTTCAATTTATCTACTGAATAGGGTTTCCCTCTAAAACCGTTCCTACCACACCGTATGAGATATGGCATGGTAAGAAACCAAGTCTGAGTCATCTCAGAATTTGGGGTTGTCCGGCTCATGTCAAAAGACAACAAGCGGACAAGTTAGAGTTTAGGTCCTTTAGAGCTCGATTCATAGGATATCCTAAAGAGTCATTAGGATACTATTTCTACATTCCAGAAGACCACAATGTGATTGTGAGTCGACATGCCATCTTTCTTGAAAAATAGTTTATTCAAGATAGCGGCATTGGAAAGCAGATTAAGCTTGATGAGAAAGTCTCACAAGTACAACGAGCTAAGGACCAATTGGAACCAAATCAGGTTGAGCCAATAAGAACACTACCTCCTCCACCTCGTAGATCGAAAAGAGTTTTCCGTCCCCCTGAAAGATACTTAGGTATTATTTCAGAGGAAGTAGAGAAAATGTTCCTCGTAGGTAATGGTGCTCATGGTGATGATCCCAAAACCTACAACGAGGCGATATCAGATATCGACTCCGAGAAATGGCTAGAGGCAATGCAGTCAGAAATTGACTCGATGCACTCAAACCAAGTCTGGACCTTGGTAGATCCACCAGAAGGTATAGTACCTATTGGGTGTAAATGGATCTTCAAGAGAAAGATTGGTGCAGATGGGAATGTGGAGACATTCAAGGCTAGACTAGTGGCAAAAGGTTATAGTCAACGCGAAGGCATTGACTATCAGGATACCTTTTCCCAGTGGCTATGCTAAAATCCATCCGCACATTGCTTGCCATTGCAGCCTATTTCGATTATGAAATATGGCAAATGGACGTGAAAACGGCATTCTTAAATGGATATCTTGAGGAAGATATCTATATGGAACAGCCGCTAGGTTTCACATCCAGTGATACTGATCACAAGGTTTGCAAGCTGCAAAGGTCCATATATGGACTTAAGCAAGCATCTCGGAGCTGGAACACTCATTTCAATGATGTGATCAAAAAGTTTGGTTTCATCAAAAATGAAGAGGAACCATGTGTCTTCAAAAAGGTCAGTGGGAGCGCTGTTGTCTTCCTCGTATTGTACGTGGATGACATCCTCCTTATTGGGAATGATATTCCCATGTTGACAACAGTCAAAATTATGGTTGTCCAAGGAATTCTCCATGAAAGACCTAGGTGAAGCATCCTTTATTCTAGGAATTAAGGTCTATAGGGATAGACCGAATAGGATGCTAGGACTTTCACAGAAGATGTACATAGAGGAAAGTACTAAAGAGGTTTAGTATGGAAAACTCTAAGAGGGGATTAATACCCTTCAGACATGGTATTCATCTTTCCAAGAAGATGTGCCCTAGCACACCTGAGGAAATAGAACGCATGAGCAAGATCCCTTATGCTTCTGCAATAGGGAGCCTCATGTATGCCATGCTATGTACACGACCTGATATAGCCCATGCTGTGAGTGTCACAAGCAGATATCAGTCAAATCCAGGTGAAGAACACTGGACTTCTGTGAAATGTATCCTTAAGTACTTGAGAAGAACTAAGGATATGATGTTGGTCTTTGGTAATGGAGAACTCCAAGTCCAGGGATACACAGACTCGGATTTCATGTCCGATATAGATGATCGAAAGTCGACATCTGGGAGTCTGTTTGTGTGCAATGGTGGTGCTGTCAGCTGGAAAGAGTTCCAAGCAAACCGTGATAGCAGATTCCACCATGGAAGCAGAATATATCGCTGCATCAGAGGCTGCGAAGGAAGCATTCTGGTACAAGAAGTTTGCTGCAGAAATTGGAGTAATGCCATCAGATGCCATTCCTCTATACTGCGACAACAATGGCGCCATAGCCCTTGCTAAGGAGCCGAGGTCTCACCAGAAAATCCAAGCACATTGAGCGGCGATACCACCTCATCCGCGATTACCTCGAGAAGGGTTACGTCGAGGTCAAGAGAGTCAACTCCGCAGATAATGTGGCAGACCCACTTACAAAGCCGTTGGGCCAGCAGAAGATCGAAGCCCACCTTGAGAAGATGGGACTTAGACTTGTAGCCAATTGGCTTTAGGATAAGTGGGAGATTGTTAGATATATGTGCCCTAGAAGCCAGAATTGGCTGACACTTGTAATACACTTCTAGGGGCAAAATTATAATTTTGACTATAATCAATAAAATGGGTTATTTTCTATCACATATGTGTATTTAGTGTCTGTGATACATCCTTTGAGTTAATGGTAATGATAATTCATATTTTCAAGAGTTGAAAATTTAAGACATGAATAATCATTATTAACTCATAAAATGCTTCCCGACCATAGGATCATCACGAGGATGGTGATTGATCCGGAAAAGGTTGGTGTACAATCGCTTCTCTTTAGTAGATGAGTCTTGAGTCTACGGTGTGGAGACACCGAAGCGAGAGTACAGGTACTCGTTAGAGAATGAGGGCACTGAGCGTGACCACCTCGAGTAGTCATTAGGAAGTCTACCTTCTCGTCAATGACTGACTCGATGCTGCAGTGGTGTGTCTGGTTCTTTGACCTGAGGTGCATCGGCAGTTCACCTTGAGGGTGTTATAGTTTGACTACACCATTACTCGGTCTCCTAGCCATATGGAACCCTGAGGTGTATGTTGGCTATAGCATGTTCATTGTAGGAACTGGATTGCATCAAGATGGAATCTATCTACCTCGGTGGTAGAGGAGCAGCCCTATGATGATCATGAGAATCAAGTCCAGAAGCCCATGGCCATGGCAGAGTGAAATAATAGAAAGAGTTTCTATTTAGGTTTTCACATCGGACTTCGAATCGAATGATTACATCATATGACAGAGAACTAGGGTTTGACGAGTTCACCTTAACCCTAATCTGATCGGGGCTCAAGATAGAAGAACTTAATCACACAGGTAGCTGCACCAAGAGGTTCACATTCAGCTCTGATGGGTTGCCACCATATACTGCTAGGTGTCACTGGTGGATTTTGGAAGCAATTAGAATGATTTAGATGATCGATCATTCTAGCTGTTCGAATCAGAAGAGTTCTGATCCATCGAAAGGAGTTTCGATGATGTCAATGATAGAGATCATGACATATCCCATTACCATATAGAACTAAACCTAACTGGGTCACACAAACAAGGGTTTGAATCTGGTGATCATCAATTGAACTGATCCAGTTCAATTGATCTGAATGAGATTCAATTAGGTTCAAGAAAATCGTGCTAGCACTCGATTGAACCTAACGTTCTTCTTTTACTATCATAAATAGTTGTCTCGACTGAGCCAAAGGAGTTTGTGCTCGATCAGAGGCCTTCACTTGGTCTGACTGGAGCCTGTCCAGGTCAGAAAAGGGTTGTCTTATTTTATAAGACAATACCTGCCCATTTTGGTCACCTACCATTTCTTATCCTTTGACTTTGGTCAAAAGTTGATCTTTGACTGATCAAATGTTGACCATTGACACTTTGACTTCTAGCCATGTGTCACGCACCTATTGGAGAGCTGGTGGGGGCTTGTCCCCTGCCGAAATCTGGCAAGGAGGAGGTCCCTATTGGACTAGGACTCCATCTCCTTTTTGGATTCCAATTAGACTCCTCCTAAGAACCAACTTTGACTGGTCTTAGGCGCCATCTAAGGATGAATCCAAGGGACTCTATTCCCACCAATCAGACTTAGATTTGATTTCACAAAGGGTTGTGATTGGTTGGGAAGAAGAGGAGTTGGATCACACATAGTCTATAAATATGACCCTGCATCCAACTCAAAAAGCAATGCAATTCCCTATGCCCCAAGGCTGCCTCTCTCCTCCTCCTCCATGCTGAGACCATCTTCTCCCTCTCCTCGCCATGCCCAAAGAAGTTTAGGATCTTAGTTGGTGCAATCTAGGTGAGAGAAAGGCAACAGAAAGTTAGAAGGTTGCGCTGCTGCAAAGGACAACTGCTGATCTTCGGAAGCTATTTTAAAGATCCTTCAAACCAGATTCAGATCTGATTTTTAGAGACGTGATAGAGAAGAAGAGGATCTCCAGATCCAGCTCGAGTGGATATCGATAGAGGCCAACACTTGCGTGGCTAGATCCAGAACCTTCCGCTGCTTACAGGATCATCAATGAGTAATAGGATTATCCTACATCAAGATAAATTAAATCTAATTTAATTTATCTATATTTTATTTTAATTATTTAAATAATAAAAAATTAGATCTAAAACATCCCAGATCTAATTAGGATCAAAGAAAAAAATTTTTGAAATATATCTCTTGATTCGATCTGATCTGAACGAATCTAATCTGTGAAATCAGGATTTTCCTTCAAAACACTCTTCTAAAATCTCACAAAATAGGGGAAGAAGGGATCAAAAAAACCCTGGAGAAGAACCCTTTTTTCTCCCTTCTTTTTCTGTCACATGGATACAACGGTTTGTCTCTTAATGAAGCACCACTCTCGACCCTATTTGCACCCAAGATTCCAACACCCAAAACCTATCTCTCAGGACTAAAACTTATAAAAAACTTATGTCCTAACTCTCTTTAAATAAAGAATTATGATAGAGTCATTGTCTAGGTCAAATACTTAGAAAAGCATGTCCAAATTGAGCAAGGATTAGGGCGCCCAACTCTTGGGCATCCCCTCTTTAATATTTTTTCATGGACTCTAGGGAATATGTGTATAAAATTCTTCTATTTTCTATAAAAAAATCAAAAGAAAATCAGGTGGTTTAGTACCTCAAAAAGATAAGGAAAGATGATGTGTCAAACTCTATCCAATAAAGACCTAGGTCAAAACAACTTATTTGTTTTGATATGTTTCACAACTAATTTCCTTTTAAAAAGATGGGAGACATAAAAATAGTGTGCATAATCTCAAGAAATAATATTTTCTATGAAAATCTCGAGAGAATTGGCATGGGGGTCAAGCAAAGCAAGGTGGCGCAAGATGGAGAAATTCTAGTCACACTAGAACTTCTAGTTTTGACTTAGTCCAACTTATTATTTGAACCCAATTAAATCAAAACTAATGCAACTCAATTAAAGATGATCTTAGTCCATCTAAGAGTATAATTAAATATGATTAAATAAAATTTAAATCTGATTTAATTTTTAATCAAATTAAAAATTGAATGCATACAAGTCCTAATTAAATAGGGACTTGTTCTTCCTTGCAATTGGCTTATCCAATAAGCTAATCAGACTTGATCCAATCAAGCCCAAACCAAATCTAATTGAATCTTATTCAAGTAAACATAATCTCAGCCCTATGGCTTAATCAAATTAAGCTAATTAGCAATCCGATTGCTAATCGATCCTCATGTAACACTTGCTCTAGGTCAAACATTAATTGTATTGATTATTTGACCTTAGAATGATTCTAAATCGTTGATCAACCATCCGATTAGATTAAGACATCTTATATGTATGACCCCATAGGTTCAAACCTAAGCTGGTGGCATAGAAATAATTTTTCATACCAATCAAAGTGATCATCTAGCAATGATACTCGATGGCCAGATAGGTCGAATGTGTAAGGCAACACTCTTAGAACCCATGTGGATATAGTTTTTGTATAATTCATCCCCTTGATCTAAATGCTCATAGAACAACTCTGAGTTTAATTATCAATCCTGATTAGGTCATCTATATTGTATTTCAAAATATCAAATCCATCTCATGGATTATCCGTTCAATGTTTTGCTAAATTAAAATATAGTGATACATTTTCTCTAAACTCTTGGAGTGGTCGATCCCATCTTAATCATTCATCTACTTCACAAGTACTTGACTGTGCCTAGAAACCTTCTATCATTGGATTAGAAATTCAGATAGTTTGGTATAAAAGCATAGTGAGTTGCTTGCATGCCATCGTGGTTATCTTAGGTTTAAGGGACACTTATACCCATATCCCATCAGAGCAATTTTTGACAGTAGAATGCTCTGGAGTTGGTCACGTTCAGTAATGATGTACCCTTACATCTCACCTATATGTTGTACTAGTATTTTCATACTCCTTAATTAAGAGGACAACTAACCTATATGGCACACAACGACCTACACTCGATAAATGTTGTCATCCTAATTAACAATGTATCATTTGATCATGAATAGTTTAAGAACTAATCGATAAATCTTTTTTTTATCAAAATTAAATAGTCCTAAGGACTTCATCACAATATGGAGTTCATTAGAAGATATAGATTTGTTATGAAAAATGCTAGATTAAAATTTTATTTATTAACAAATCATTTATAATTGTAGAATAGCACAACCATCAACAAACTGATAATTGACTTTGGGACATATTTTCTAATAACTCCCACTTGTTCTAGAGACATTCGATATAGTATCTAATATCCATCTTCAATTTATGGTTGTCGAACATCTTTACCACCAAAGCTTTAGTGAAGGAGTCGGCTAGGTTCTTCTTTTCATTGATCTTCTGAAGGTCAACGTTATCTCAATCCATGATCTCTCGAATCAGATGGTGGTGGTGCAGTATGTGCTTTATCCATTGATGTGCCTTCGATTTCTTTGCATGAGCAATGGCAATGGTACTATCATAGTAGAGCAGGATCAGACAATCTAGGGAGGATGCTACTCCGAGCTTGGTGATGAACTTTCTCAGCCACATAGCTTCTTTCGCAGCATCGAATGCCGCGATGTACTCTGCCTCACATATAGAGTCTACTATAGTGTGCTGCTTGAAACTCTTTTAGTTGATGACTCCTGTTTTAGGATAAAGATATAGCTTGACATGCTTCTTCTATCATCATGGTCAGATTAAAAATTAGAGTCTGTAAATCTCATAAGTTTCAAATTTGATTCACCATAAATTAGCCACTGGTTCTTAGTATTTCTCAAATACTTATGGATGGTTTTCACTACCTTTCAGTAGTTCTCCCCTAGATCAAATTGGTATATACTCACTACTACTAAGTATGCCATATCTGATCTCGTACATGTCATGACGTACATGATAGATCGTACTATCAAAGCATATAGAATTCTACTTATACATTCTCTCTCTGCAGGAGTTGTCAGACAATCACTCAAGAGAGAGAAATCTTATGGCCTATCAGAAGATAGGCCTTCTTGAAATTTTCCATGCTAAACCTTTTCAACATAGTTTCTATATATCTGGACTGGGACATGCTAAGCATCTTCATAGATCTATTCCTATAGATCTTTATCCCTAGAATGTGTTAGATATGAGTGCCCCAGAAGCCAGAATTGGCTGACACTTGTTGTACACATTTAAGAGCAAAATTATAATTTTGACTATAAATAATAAAATGGATTATTTTTTATCATAATGTGTATTTAGTATCTGTGATACATCCCATCAGTTAATGGCAATGATAATTCTTATTTTCAAGAGTTGAAAATTTAAGACATGAATTTCATTATTAACTCATAAAATGCTCCCGACCGTAGGATCATCAAGAAGATGGTGATTGATTTGAAAGGTTGGTGTACAATCTTTTCTTTATAGTAGATGAGTCTTGAGTCTACAGTGTAGAGACACCAGAGTGAGAGTACAGATAGTCGTTAGAGAACGAGGGCACTAAACGTGACCACCTCGAGCAGTTATAAGAAAGTCTACCTTCTCATCGATGACTGGCTCGAAGCTATAGTGGTGTGTCTGATTCTTTAACCTAAGGTACATCGGCAGTTCACCTTGAGGGTGTTATAGTTTAACTACACCATGACTCGATCTCCTAGCCATTCAAAATCCTAAGGTGTATGTTGGCTATAGCATGTTCATTGTAGAAATTGGATTGCACCAAGAGGGAATCTATCTACCTTGGTAGATGAGGAGCCGCCCTATGATGATCATGAGAACCAAGTCCATAAGCCCATAGCCATGGTAGAGTGAAATAATAGAAAGAGTTTCTATTAAGGTCTTCACATCAGACTTGAATCAAATGATTAAATCAAATGACAGAAATTAGAGTTTGATGAGTTCACCTTAACCCTAATATGATAGGAGCTCAAGAAAGAAGAACTTAATCACATATGTAACTGCACCAAGAGGTTCATTTTCAGTTTTGATGGGTTGCCACCATATACTGCAAGGTGTCACTAGTGGATTTTGGGAGCAATTAAAATAATTTGGATGATCGATCATTCTAGTTGTCTGAATCAAAAAAGTTTTGATCCATCGGAAGGTGTTTCGATGATGTCGATGATAGAGATCATGACATATCCTATTACCATATAGAACTGAGCCAAATTGGATCACATAAATAAGAGTTTGGATTTAGATATCATCAATTAGTCTAATCCAATTCAATTTATTTGATTTGATTCAATTAGGCTTAAGAAAATCGTGCTAGCACATGATTGAGCCTAATGTTCTCCTTGTACAATCATTAAAAGTTATCTTGATTGAGCCAAATATGTTTGTGCTCACTCAGATACCTTTACAGGGTCTGACTGGAGCTTGTCTAGGTCAGAAAAGGGTTGTGTTAATTTATGAGATAAATTTGAGACAATACCTGCCATTTTCCATCACTTACTAATTCTTGTCTTTTGACTTTGGTCAAACATTGATCTTTGACACTTAGACATCTACCCATGTGTTTGCACCCTAGGAGAATAGATAGGGACTTGTCCCTTTGCTAGAAAGAGGAAAGAAGAGGGTGCATGCCTAGGGAAGCGTGCGCCCAAGGATAGGGATGCCTGGAGTCCCATACAGATGGGACTCCAGGTTGCTTCTTGGAATCAACCTAGGTGGCACCAAGGCCTTTGCTTTGACCAATCTTAGCACCACCTAAGGGTGTTGGAGAGGGGCTCTCATCTGATTGGATCAGATGATCTCATCCCACCAATCAGATTTAGATCTAATTGCATGAAGAGACGTGATTGGTCAGGATGATGTGGCACAGCATGGTCTATATAAACCCAATCTACACCTAGTTTTAGAGAACTTCTCCATTTGCCCATGCCAGATTGCTCTCTCCCTCTATCCTCCATGCCTTCCTTAGATCTTCTCTCTCCACTCAATGTCCAAGAGGCTTTGGGCTCAAGTTTGGTGCAATACAGGCAAGAGAAAGGCGACAAGAAAGGAAGAAGGCAGCACTGTTGCAAGAGACGACATCGAATCTTCAAAGGTTATTTTGAAGGCCATCAAGATCAGATCCAGATCTGATCTTTGGAGAATAGATCGAAAAGAAGGAGATATCTAGATCCTGCCCAAGTGGATATTGGTAGAGGCCAGACGATTATGTGGCTGCATCCCGAACCTCAGGCAATCAGGATGATCATCACAAGATAATTAGATTACCCAAGAATAAGGTATAAATTAAATCTAATTTAATTTATTTTAATTTTATTTTATTTTATTAGATATATCAAATTAGATCTAAAAAGTGTCATATTTGATTTAGATCTAAGAAAAAAAGATTTTAAAATATTTTTCTTGATCAAATCAGATCTGAACGAACTTGACCCAGAAAATAGATTTTTTCCTTCAACTGGTATCAGAGCTTGGTTCCCATAAATTATTTAGATTTAATTTTAATTTAATTTAAATCTGATAAATAGATAATTTTAGATATCACATGAGATGTGATTTTGATCTAAAATTAGAAAAATTAAAATTAAATAATTTAGACCTAAGTTCTATAAGATGCATGACTAGTTGTAAAATAGAATTATTCTATGTATAGTCTTGCATGATCATAATTTAATTTGATTAAGTTATGATTTTAGATCAATTTATTTTCTATTTTTTGATATCATAAATATTATAATAAGATCTAAAAAATAATAAATAGAAATATTTAATTTTTGATTTATATGAGATATGATGAATGCATGTTTAGACTAGTTGTAGAATAGTTCTACATAATTATTTAGAATAGAATTTATTTTGATGTGATTAATTTAAATTTAATTTTTTAGTTAATTATGATATAATTTAGATATAAAAATATGCATGATTTGATACATGAGATGTATGCAAAACAAGTTTATAGTTAGATTAGTTTTTATATATGAGATATATGATATAGATCTAACTAGTTTTGTAGTTTTTATATTTTTGATTAAGACGTTCTCCTTGGCTATCCGATCATAAGAACAAAGTAGGGTTCATATGTCCTCTCCTTCTATTCGATGGGATATTCTTATAATGTGTAGGGGTGCTGCACGTTCGTCCTTAGTAAGAAATCAAGAACTTATTTTCTACAAAACTCTAGATCCTGAAATCCTAAGATTTTATTTACATATTTTATTTGTGAACCCTAAACGTAATTAAAAATTAAGATTATGAAATATATATTAGGTCTAAAATTAAGAATTTAAGATCTAAGATATATTCATAAAATTGGGTTTGGACTTGGGTTGCTCAATTAGGTCTAAGCGGTTGATTAAATCGAATCAAGAGTTAGTTAGATGGGATCAAGAGTGCTTAAATTGATCAATCTAATAGGATTAAGTCTAGGTCAAGATCAAATCACATGAGTGATCGATCAAGCTAAGACCTAATTAAGCTTAGTGGTTAGAGACTGGATTGTAAGCTAACCCGATTAATTCTGGCTCAATAATTTGGTGTCTAAGATAAGTCTGACAGATATGAAATACTGATTTTTAATTCGAAGCTACTCGACTTGAATGCATTCTTGTCGAGTTAATGGCATATCCCTTCTACCGATCTCACTTACCTGGCTATATTTGTTGGCTCAATCCTGATCTGAGGTGGCCAATAATCTGAGCTAACCTATGCCACTAGGTTAGTCATAATGGTTATGACTATGTCAAGTCTAGTTTAATGAGACCTAAATCAAATCTTCCTAAGAAAAGATTAAGTCTAAGATCTTCCACCATTATAGATGTGCAGGCCCTTTTCGGGGTTGATTATTCTCGACTGATTACAGTGGTTCGGTTGCATCGAAAAGATGCAACCATGTCTATTAGGCATTGGATGCTATGGGCTGGAGGATGAATTGGGCTCAATATTTTGGATATGAAGATAGACTCAATTAGAAATTCAATCTGTGCAAATGGTGGATTTGACTTAACTAAGGAGTGGATCAATATTCTAAGCACACGGAGAGATTCATGAATTAGAGATCAAGTTTGGGTGCACCATGATTAGAGAATCATTGAACAAGAGTTGTTCACTCATTGGCTAACCCATCACCAATAACTATTAAGTGAGATGATGAGTCAGTTGGTGGAATCGCACCACCCACTAAAAATTATTAATCATGAAGATTTTTGCATCTCTACAGAGGGAGTATAGGGATCTATGAAAATAGTGGAAGCTAAATTATTTAAAAATAAAACTTCTAAATAAATTGGTCAAGTCTTAATTACAATATCTAACTAGAAACTTTGACTCTCTATAGAAAAATATCTGTCCAACCCACTAGCATGCATCCTAAACACCCATAGATTGATCGGACCCAATTACAAGGATTGGCTCTAAAACTTCAAAATCATTTTGGGTTTCGAGAAGTTAACTCATCTATTGGACCAGGACCCTTCCACCTTACCAGCTCGTCCATCCGCTGAACAGAGAGCATCTCTTGATAGGTGGACGGACAAAGATAACAAGGCTAGATATTACATGTTGGGCTTGATGTTTGATGAGCTTCAGTGCCAACATAAAGATATCAAGACTATCCACCAAATGTTGGCTCACCTACAAGAGATGTTTGGTGAACAGAGTTGCATAGCCAAGTATCAAGTCACTAAATGACTATTCAAGGCTAAAATGTGTGATGGACGGTCAATCTAAGATTATTATCTGATGATGATCAAGGACTTGGAAGAGCTTGAGAAGCTCAGAGTGAAGTTAGACTTGGATCTATAGAATGATATAATTCTACAATCTCTGATTGATGCATATGGATAGTTCATCATGAACTACGATATGCATAAACTTAAAAATTCCTTGGCTGAGCTTATGAATATGCTGGTTACTACTGAGCTTTCTATGAAAGATTCTAAAGGCTCAGTACTTGCTATGGAATGGATTTTTTCTAAGAGAAAGTCTTTTAGAAAGAAGAAAAAGTCTGTGAAAAGGCAAAAGATGGAAGGAGGAAAGAAGAAAAAGGTAGAACTGAAGAAGAAGGCCACTAACAAAGGAAAGTATTTCCATTGCAACACTGACAGCCACTAAAAGCGAAACTGGTCTACTTACTTGGCCACCCTGAAGAATAAGAAGGAGATAGGTCCTTCTGGAAGTATGCTCGTTATTGAGTCTAACCTTATGGTTTCTTCTGCATCTAATTGGATGCTTGACTCTGGTTCTAGTGCTCATTTATGCACTTTCATGCAGGATCTTGATGATAGCAGGAGGTTGAGGGATGGTGAGATGATCCTGCATGTTGAAAATGGAGCAAGAGTTGCTGCTGTGATCGTAGGAATGTATCCTCTTCGACTACCATCTGGTTTAGACTTGTATTAAAAGATTGTTATTATGTGCCTGCAGCAAGCAAAAATTTGATTTCTGTTTCATGCCTAGCACTAGAAGGCTATGTGATTAGTTTTTCTTAGGACCATTATAACATTTTTTATGAAAGAAATAAAATTGCAAGTGGTTTACTTGTTAACAGTCTTTACTAGTTACATATTGATGTATCTATTTTTAATATCAAGCAAAATGTGAATGCCATAAAACCAAAACAACCTAGGGATAGTCCAAATGATAGGTATCTATGGCACCTATGACTAGGTCATATAGCAGAAGATAGGATTAACAAATTAGAGAAAATTGGGCTATTGAGTCTGTTGACTTTCGAGACATATCCAATTTGTGAAACTTGTCTTCATGGCAAAATGACTAAGCTTTCTTTTATAGGACATGGGAAAAGGGCCACGAATCTTCTTACCCTAGTACATACTGATGTGTGCGGCCCATTTGATGTGCGGGCTAGAAAAAACTTTGTCTAGTTTATAACCTTTATCGATAATTTATCTCGACATGAGTATGTGTATCTTATGAGATACAAGTCAGAAGCTATTGAAAAGTTCAAGAAATTCAGACATGAAGTAGAAAAGCAAACTGAAAAATCCATTAAGGTTCTTCGATCAAATCGAGGAGGTGAATACCTTAGTCGAAAATTCCTAGACTATCTCAAGGAAAATGGCATAGTCTCTCAATAAACTCTGTCTGGAATACCTCAACTCAACGAGGTTTTAGAATGAAGGAACTAGACCCTATTAGATATGGTCTGATCCATGATGAGCTTCACAGTCCTCCTTGATTTTTTTTGGGAACATAGTTTGTTAACTGCAATATATTCACTGAATAAAGTTCCTTCTAAAACCGTTGCTGCCACACCGTATGAGATATGGTATGGTAAGAAACTAAGCCTGAGTCATCTTATAATTTGGGGTTGTCAGGATCATGTCAAAAGACAATAAGTGGACAAGTTAGACTTTAGATCTTTTAGTGCTCGATTTATAAGATATCCTAAAGAGTCATTAGGATATTATTTCTACATTTCAGAAGATCACAATGTGATTGTGAGTTGACATGCCATCTTTCTTGAAAAATAGTTTATTCAAGATAGTGGCATTGGAAAGCAGATCAAGCTCAAGAAGAAAGTCTCACAAGAGCAACGAGCTAAAGACCAAATGGAACCAAATCAGATTGAGCCAATACAATCCCTACCTCCTCCATCTCGTAGATCGAAAAGAGTTTTTCATCCCCCTGAGAGGTACTTAGGTAGTATTTCAGAGGATGCAGAGAACATATTTCTCATAGGTAATGGGGTTCATGGTGATGATCCCAAAGCCAATAACTAGGCGATATCTAATATCAACTCTGAGAAATAGTTAGAGGCAATAAAGTTAGAAATTGACTCAATGCACTCAAACCAAGTCTGGATCTTGGTAGATCCACCAGAAGGTATAGTACCTATTGGGTGTAAATGGATCTACAAGAGAAAGATTAGTGCAAATGGAAATGTGGAGATATTTAAAGCTAGATTAGTGGCAAAAGGGTATAGTCAACGTGAAGACATTGACAATCAGGATACCTTTTCGTCAGTAGCTATGCTAAAATCCATCTGCACATTGCTTGCTATTGTAGCCTATTTTGATTATAAATATGGCAAATGGACGTGAAAATGATGTTCTTAAATGGGTACCTTGAGAAAGATATCTATATGGAACAGTCGCTAGGTTTCACGTCCAGTGATGCTGATCACAAGGTATACGAACTGTAAAGGTCCATATATGGACTTAAGCAAGCATCTCGGAGTTCGAATACTAGTTTTAATGATGTGATCAAATTATTTGATTTCATCAAGAATGAGGAGGAACCATGTGTCTTCAAAAAGATCTGTGGGAGCGCTGTTTTCTTCCTCATATTGTACGTGGATGATATCCTCCTTATTGAAAATGATATTCCCATGTTGACCATAGTTAAAATATGGTTATCCAAAGAATTCTCCATGAAAGACCTAGGAGAAGCATCCTATATTTTAGGAATTAAGGTCTATAGAGATAGATCGAATAAGATGCTAGGACTTTCATAGAAGATGTACATAGAGGAAGTGCTAAAGAGGTTTAGCACGAAAAACTCTAAGAGAAATTTGGTATCCTTCAGATATGGCATTCATCTTTCCAAGAAGATATGCCCTAGCACACCTAAGGAAATTGAACGCATGAGCAAGATCCCGTATGCTTCAGCAATAGGGAGTCTCATGTATGCCATGTTATGTACGCGACCTGATATACCCCGTGCTATGAGTGTCACAAGCAGATATCAATCAAATCTAGGTGAAGAACACTAGACTTCTGTGAAATGTATTTTTAAGTACTTGAGAAGAACTAAGAATTTATTGTTGGTTTTTGGTAATGGAGAACTCCAAGTCCAGGAGTATACAGACTCAGATTTTATGTCCGATGTAAATGATTGAAAGTCGATATCTGAAAGTTTGTTTGTGTGTAATAGTGGAGCTATCAGTTGAAAGAGTTTCAAGCAGGCAGTGATAGCAGATTTCACCATGGAAGCAGAACACATCGCTGCATCAGAAGTTGTGAAGGAAGCATTCTACTACAAAAGTTTTGCCGCAGAGATCATTGCGTTGCCATCAGATTCCATTCTTCTGTACTATGACAATAATGGAGCCATAGCACTTGCTAAGGAGCCAAAGTCTTACCAAAAATCCAAGCACATCGAGCAGTGATACCACCTCATCCGTGATTACCTCAAGAAGGGATAAGTTGAGGTCAAGAGAGTCGACTCCATAGACAATGCAGCAGACCCACTCATAAAGCTGTTGGGCCAGCAGAAGATCGAAGCCCACCTTGAAAAGATGGAACTTAATTTGTAGCCAATTGGCTTTAAGTCAAGTGGGAGTTTGTTAGATATGTGTGCCCTTGAAGCTAGAATTGGCTGACACTTGTTGTATACTTCTATTGACAAAATTATAATTTTAACTATAAATAATAAAATGGGTTATTTTCTATCATAATATATATTTAGTGTCTATGATACATCCCTTGAGTTAATGGCAATGATAGTTCTTATTTTTAAGAGTTGAAAATTTAAGATATGAATTTTCATTATTAACTCATAAAATGCTTTCGACTGTAGGATCATCATGAGGATGGTGATTGATCCAAAAGGTTGGTGTATAATCATTTCTTTATAGTAGATGAGTCTTGAGTCTACGATGTAGAGACATCGAATTGAGAGTACAGGTACTCGTTAGAGAATGAGGGCACTGAGCGTGACCACCTCAAGCAGTCATAAGGAAGTCTACCTTCTCGTCGATGATTAGCTTGAAGCTGTAGTGGTGTGTCTGGTTCTTTAACCTAAGGTGCATCGACAGTTCACCTTGAAGGCATTATAGTTTGACTACACCATGACTCAGTCTCCTAGCCATTTGGAGCCCTGAGGTGTATGTTGGCCATAGCATGTTCATTTTAGGAATTGGATTGCACCAAGAGGGAATTTATCTACCTCGGTAGATGAGGAGCAGTCCTATGATGATCTTGAGAATCAAGTCCATATGCCCATGGCCATGATAGAGTGAAATAATAGAAAGAGTTTCTTTTAAGATTTTCACATCGGACTTGAATCAAATGATTAAATCATATGATAGAAATTAGGGTTTGATGAGTTCATCTTAACCTTAATCTGATCGGGGCTCAAGGTAGAAGAACTTAATCACACATGTAACTGTACCAAGAGGTTCATTTCTAATTTTGATGGGTTGCCACCATATACTGCTAGGTGTCACTATTGGATTTTTGGAGTAATTAGAATGATTTGGATGATTGATCATTCTAGTTGTTTGAATCAAAAAGTTTTGATCCATCGAAAGGTATTTTGATGATGTCGATGATAGTGATGATGACATATCCCATTACCATACAGAACTGAACCTAACTCGATCACACAAATAAGGATTTAGATCTGGATATCATCAATTTTACTAACCAAGTTTAATTGATTTCAATTTGATTCAATTAGGTTCAAAGAAATCGTGCTAGCACATGATTAAGCCTAATGTTCTCCTTCTACAATCATTAAAAGCTGTCTCGACTAAGCCAAATATGTTTGTGCTTACTCAGGTACCTTTACCTAATCTGACTGGAGCTTGTCTAGGTCAGAAAAGGGTTGTCTTAATTTATAAAATAAATTTAAGACAACACCTGCCATTTTCCATCACCTACTAATTCTTATCTTTTGACTTTGGTCAAACATTGACCTTTGACACTTAGACATCTGCCCATATATCATGCACCCATAGGAGAGCAGATAGGTGCTTGTCCCCTAGCTAGAAAGAGGAAAGGAGGGGATGCACACCTAGGAAGGCGTGCACCCAAGGATAGGGATGCTTGGAGTCCTATATAGATGGGACTCCAGGTTGCTTCTTGGAATCAACCTAGGTGGCGCCAAGGACTCTGCTTTGACCAATCTTGGCACCACCTAAGGGTGTTGGAGAAGGGCTCTCATCTGATTGGATTAGATGATGTCATCCCATCAATCAGATTTAGATCTGATTGCACGAAGAGACGTGATTGGTCGGGATGATGTGGCACTACATGGCACAGCAGGATCTGTATAAACCCTATCTGCGCCTAGCTTTAGAGAACTTCTCCCTTCGCCCATGCTAGATTGCTCTCTCCCTCACTCCTCCATGCCTTCCTTAGATCCTCTCTCTCCTCTCCATGCCCAAGAGGCTTTGGACTCAAGTTTGGTGCAATCCAGGCAAGAGAAAGGCAACAAGAAAGGAAGAAGGCAGCACTGCTGCAAGAGACGACATCGAATCTTTAATAATTATTTTGATGACCTTCAAGATCAGATTCAAATTTGATCTTTGGAGGATAGATCGAGAAGGAGGAGATATCCAGATCCTGCCTGAGTGGATACTGGTAGAGGCCAAGTGATTGCATGGCTGCATCCAAAATCTTAGGCAATCAGTAGAATCATCATAGGATAATTAGATTACCCAAGGACAAGGTATAAATTAAATCTAATTTAATTTATTTTAATTTAATTTTATTTTATTAGTTCTATAAAATCAGATCTGAAAAGTATCAGATTTGATTTAGATTTAAGAAAATTTTTTTTTGAAATATTCTTCTTGATCAAATCAGATCTAAATGAACCTGATCCGGAAAATAGATTTTTTCCTTCAGAATGTGGGATGCTTCACCTAAGTCCTTCGTGGAGAGCTGAGATGACATCCAAACTTTTATTCCTTGCAGTGTGGGGATGTCTTTTCTAATTAAGTGAATGTCATCAACATACAAGATAAGGAATACCATTGCCAGACCATTTGCCCACTTGTAAAAGCAGGGCTCTTCTTCATTCTTAATAAAGCCATACGTTTTGATTACATTTTCAAAATGTATGTTCCAACTCTAAGATGGTTGCTTCAATACATAAATGGATCTCTGAAGCTTGCATACCTTGGACTCAACTGTAGATGTGAACCCCTCAGGTTGTATCATATACACCACTTCGATCAGCTCTCTATTCAGGAAAGCTATCTTCACATCCATCTGTCAAATCTTGTAGTCCAGATGGGTAGCTATCATAAGTATTATCTGAATCGATTTGAGCATTACCACAGGAGAGAATATCTTGTTATAGTCAATACCATAATATTGATGATACCCCTTGGCAACTAGATAGGCTTATAGGTCTCCACCTTTCCGTCTGCGCCCCTGTTTCTTTTGAAAATCCATTTACACCCAATGGGTTTAATCCCTTTAGGTGGGTAAACTAATGTCCGCACATCACTGACCTTCATGGACACCATCTCAGATTTCATGGCCTTAAGCCATTTTTTGGAATTAGGTCTTTGTATTGCATCCATATAAGTGATCGGATCCTCATCATTCTCATCTAGATTGATAGGATCACCATCCCAGACTATAAAACTATAGTTTCTATCCAGCTGATGCGGTACTCTTCTGGATCACCTTAATGGTGCATGAGGCTTCGAGTTTGATCTGATAAAATCTAGTTCAAGTTTGGCTACTGGTGTCACTTTTTCTACCTATTAAACTTCCTCAAGTTCAACCTTAGAGGGAATAGTTTCTTCATCAAAAAACTTCTTTTCTAAAAAGATTGTCCTATTGCTGATGAACATCTTTTGTTCTTTTGTATGGTAGAAATAGTAAACCCAAGTTTCTTTAGGGTATCGTATAAACACACACTTATCAGACTGGGGTCCAAGTTTATCTTATGCAAATTTTGACATAGGCTGGACAACCCCAAATCCAAAGGTGAGAGAGTGTGGGCCTATGCCTAGTCTATATCTCATATGGAGTCTTTGCAATAGATTTACTCGATAAATTATTCAACATAAAATATGTAGTCTTAAGAGCATAACTCCAAAATAAAATAGGCAGACTAGCAAACACCATCATGGATCGAACCATGTCTAACAAGATTCGATTCCTCCTTTCTGATACACCATTATGCTGTGGTATACCTAGAGGAGTTCATTATGAGAAAATCCCATTCTTTCCTAGATATGTCAAGAACTCATTGAATAGGTATTCACTTTCTCGATCTGATCGAAGAGTTTTAATACCTTTTGTAGTTTATTTTCTACTTTATTTCAAAATTGTTTAAATATTTTAAATAAATCTAATTTGTATTTCATCAAATAGACATACCTATATCTGGATAGATCATCTGTGAAAGTGATGAAGTAGAAATATCCATCTCTAGCACTTATACTCATAGATCTACTTACATTAGTATATACTAGATCTAAGAGCTTAGTGGCTCTTTCACCTTTTTCAATAAAAGGTGACTTGATCATTTTTCTAAGAAGACAGAACTCACAGATTGAAAGTGATCACAATCACTGAGTTTGAGAATTTTCTCTTGAGTCAACCTATTTATCCTGTTCTTATTAATATGTCCTATCCTATAGTATCATAAGTAGATATCAGAGATATTATCTAATCTTGGGCATTTTTTAGAAGTGTACATTATATTCTTAGGTTGTGATAAAATGTAAATGCCATTTCTTTGTTGTCTTTATATTATCGTAACATCATTCATAATGATATCATAATAATCTCTCTTAATTAACAAATGATAACCATCCTTAGCTAGAAGGCTAATAGACATTATATTCATAAAAAAAGAAGGATAATAATGACATTGATCTAAAGAAATGACATTAGTATTAAAAATAAGCTGAACAATTTTCATAGCTAGAATTGGAATAGATCTTCCATCTCCAACATTCTAGAATCGCTCTTTATGTTTAAATTTTCTATAACTTGAATTTCTTGCAATGAATTGCAAATATGAACTGAACTTTTGATATTCAATATCTAGGTAGTAGTATCATAAACAAAAAAATTACAAGATATTATCATATAATATTATCGATCAGTAACTCCTTGCTCTTTCTCTTGTTTAGGCTATTGAGATCATGGGAAGCATGGTACTGAGAATAGTTCCCCTTACAGTTCTCCTGCTTCTTATAATAGAAGCACTCGACCTAATCTAGGTTAGTCTTGAACCTTTTGTTTAGACTAGGCATAAAAGTTTCAGCATGAACCTCTTCATGTTGCCGAACAATATTCAACTTTCGATAATTATTATCAAAGTTGGGTCCCATAAGTATCATTGGAGCAACTAGGGTTTGGCCTTGACATCTCAAAGGAGAACCAAAAGTCTAATTAGTAAATAATTTATTAAATCAAAGGTTTAAACTTTAATTAAAAGGTTCTTCTACTATTTTATTCGAATTAGTAGCCTCTACCTTCAATTCGAGGAATTACCTTGATTCCTTAGTAGGTACTAGAATCCACATAGACTGCATATGGGCCCAAGGAAAGCTCTAGCATGTGCATCTATAGGTAGGTTCTTAACCAATTATTTCTTCAAATAATTTTTAATATTAGATTTCACCCCAAGTATCTTTTTAATACTGTAGGGCTATTGAAAAATATGTTCCAAAGCCAATCATCGGCCTGTTGATGATTGAGCTATATTATAATTGATTTATTGATTAATAAAATAATTTTTTTAGCATTTTCATCATAAAGTTTTCATCTTTTAATGAACTCCATTATTATGATGAAGCCCTTAAGGCTATTTAGATTTGATAAAGTGAGGATTTATCGATTAATCCTTAAAATTATTCACGACCAAATGGTAGGCTGCTAATAAGGACGATAGTGTCTATCGAGCATAGGTCACTGTGTGCCATATAGCTTAGTTGTCCTCTTAATCAAGAAGTATAGAGGCACTGGTATGGCATATAGATGAGATGTAAGGGTACATCATCATTGAACGTGACCAACTCTAGAGCATTCTGCTATTGAGAATATCTCTAATGGGATATAGGTATAAGTATTTCTTAGACTTGAGATCACCTCAGTAGCATTGAAGCAACTCACTATGCTTTGGTACCTGACTGACTAAATTTCTAGTTCAGTAATGAAGGACTTCTAGGCATGGTTAAGTACTTACGATGATGGTGTGTGATCAAGATGGGATTGACCACTTCAAGAGTTGGAGAAAAATGTATCACTGTATTTCAATATAGCAAAATCATGGTCAGGATAATCCATGAGATGGATTTGGTATTTTGAAATACAATGTGGATAGCCTGATTAGAGTTCATAGTTGAACTCTAAGGTATTCTATGATAATTTTGGTCAAGAGGATGAATTATATGGAAACTATATCCACATGGGTTCTAAGGATGTTGTTCTACATATTTGACCTATCCAGCCATCCGATACCATTGCTAGATGGTCACTTTGATTGATACAAAAATTTATTTCTATACTACTAACTTAGATTTGGACCTATGGGGTCACACACATTAGAGTTCATGATCTAATCAGATGGTTGATCAACAATTAAGAATTATTCTACGATTAAACGATCAATACGATTAATGTTTAACCTAGCGCAAGTGTTGGATGAGGATCGATTAGCAATTGAATTGCTAATTAGTTTAATTTAATTAATTCAGAGGATTGAGATTAAGTTTAATTAAATATGATTTAATTAGATTTTGTTTGAACTTGATTGGATCAAGTCTAATTGATTTATTAGACAAGCCAAGTGCAAGGAAAAACTAGTCCTAGTTCGATTAGGACTTATGTCAACTCAATTTCTAATTTGATTAGAAAATTAAATAAAAATTAAATTTGATTTAATCTAATTCTTAATTGGGTTGGGATCTAATTTAATTGAATTAATTTGCTTCTGATTTAATTTTGATTTTGAGAAATCATATTGGACCAAGCCAAATATGGAATCCTAGTAAGACTAGGATTCCATCCTTGCGCCACCTATACCTCATGCCCCCCCATGGCCCCTTCTTTCTTTATTTTGTGCATGGAACCCCTCTCCCTAGCTTTCTCATGCATGCCCACCCTCTCTCTCTCTCCTATTTGGTAGTTAGGTGTGGACCAATTCAATTTATTGGAATTTGTTTTGATATGAAATCCACTGGATAGAGTCCTAACAAACCAAACTTCTTCCCATGCTTTTTGCCCCCTCTCCTTACTATGATCTATTGTTTTACATGGTGAGAAAGGGATTTTTGTGCACCCTTATTCCTGGTCCATGCCTAAAACAAAGGAGGGAGTGCCCAAGTGTTGGGTGCCCCACCTTATATGGTCCTGCCTTGTCTAGGTATTTGACCTAGATAAGGACACCTCCATATCTTGTTATAAAAAGGGTCTTTTTGGCTGATTTTTAGACATATTTCTAGATATTTGAGAGGGCTTTTGGATGTGTGAAAGTCAGGATGGGAGACCTCTTGGGTGTGGGGATTTCATAGACACCAATCTAGGTGTTTAGGTGAGAGAACAGAGAAGAAGAAGAGGGTCTTCTTCTAGGATTCTTTTGATCTTCCCTTTTTCTTCAACTTTGAGATTTGTTTGAGAGTTGTCTTAGATTTAGAATCTCTTCCATTCTTTTTGATATTTTAGAGAGTCCAAATCTTGAAGAAGAAAGCATCGAATCGATTGTCGAAGAAGGATCAACACAGTACTAGTATACTGTGCTGATTTTCAAGAATCGAACTTCTGATCAAGATTTATGGGCTTGTGTGGATATCTTTTAGAGATCGGATACATGTGCAGCTCGAAGCTTCATCCTCAAGCCTAGAATAGAAAGTTAGAATATCTAACTTGCATAGGTAATATAGATCTGATCTATTATTACATACCTGCATTAAATATAATGTAGATGCATGTTGATATGATCAATAATTTCTTTTCTTTTTTATGTTTTTAATTTTTAAGTTAATCTCATGCTATAAAGATATAATAAGATCTTAGATCTAGGAGTTCTTTGGTTTTTATAAATTAATTTAGATTAATTCCTATCTTTCGCTGTCTAGATCTTGAAAAAGTTTCAAGATCTAGTCCTTAAATCCTAGATATAGTTTTTTCAATTGGTATCAGAGCCGGTTAGTTATTACACGATTATTTTTGCATATTTAGATTATTTTTTATATTTTATCTAATTTATAATCTATTTATTAAATCAAAAATTAAATATTTTGATCACATAAATTGATATAAGATTGTCCTGCTATAAGGTTTATCCCTTATAGTGGAGAGGTTGTCCTAGTTCATGTAGATCTATTTTTTATCATAAATTTGTTAGATGTGCTCTGATTTTATTTATAATTTATTAGATATAAAAAAGTTTTACATCTAAAAATAAAAGTTTTAGATTGCACGGGCTGATTATAAGGTTGTTTTGCTATAAGGTTTATCCCTTACAGTGGAAAGATTGTCCTAGTATGTGCTAATCTAAAATATTGATCATAAAATTTTAACTTAGATCTAAGAGATTTTATAATTTGATTAAAAATATTTTAGTTTAATTTTAATCTTCATAAATATATTAGATTTGATCTAAGATAATTTATTATTGATTGAAATTGAAACCTTTTCAGTTACATGAACTTGGTTAGATTAGAGCTAAAGTAGTTTTATGCTTATCTTATTTGCATATTGATTATAAATCAAACATGCTAGTTGATTGGTAGAAACATGTTGTAAAAATATTTTATAAATATAAAAATTATTTTTAAAAAGTCAAATCCCAACCCTCAGCCCAAAACTTAATTAAGAATTAAGAAGTTTGATTAGGATCTAGGATTATGAATTGAAGATCATAAGAAACAAATCACAACATGTTGGGTTAATGGATTAGTGGAGATTAGATACATTAATTGGGTTAGACCTAGGGTTAGATTAAAAAATAGACTTAATTAGAGAATTGACTAAATCTAATCAATTATTGTCTTAGATTAGGTCAAAGATTCTCTAGATCAATTACAATAGTTATAGTTGGTTAAGCTCATATCTTTAATGAGACCCAAGATGGACTTGATTCTTGGCTACACGGTCTAGCATGAACTGTTAAGTTGATCTAATCGAGACTAATTAAACTAGTTGGTGTTTAAGGTAAACTAGATCGATAGTCTTTAATTGGCAGCCTGCTTACCTGATCATTTTTGATGATGTCCAACGCAAGCTTTGGCAGACCCTCCCACTGATCGAACTTACCCAGTCTCTTGATGAAATTATATTTTGATCCGATCACTTGACTATTCGAGCTAACCCATGTTAGCTACATAAATCAGTATGACTGATTTAGGTGCTCCTAGACAAGCCTATTAATAGTCTCGCTTAGGTTGACTTGGTGAAGCTAGTGGAAGGATCATGACAAGCTGGTTCATCTGACCTTCTATCTTTCTTAAATTAAAATCTTCTAAAATCATTAGCTCCTTAAAATAAAATAGTTATGGTGATAACTAGATCATAGCCTTCCACTAAGTGGGTGATAATGGGTCCATCATTTGGATAATCATTGGAGGCTTAAATGCCTGGTGCTTATCAGCCGATGGGATTATCAATCATAATATGATTTCTTAACCGCATTTTTCTAAATGGTGATTAGGTTGACCAACCAAAGTTGGACTTAATCATTCATTGGTTTGATGGACTAAGTATGGTCATTTTAATGGTTGGACCTAATCGGATCTTTTCAGTGGAGGCCAAAGCCTTCTGATTAGGGACTGGGACAAAATTAAACAACTAAAAATTATTTAGAAAAGTAATTGGTTATTATCCTAACCTTAGATATACAAGGATTGACCAACCAAAATTGAGCTTGTGTGCAGTCTATGTGGATTTTAGTACCCACTAAGAAATTAGGATAAATCCTCGAATTTGAAGTAGAAGCTATCAATTTGAATAAAATATTAAAAAAATCTTTTGATGAAAGTCCAAATCTTTAGGTTTAATAAATGAATTACTAATTAGGTTTTGATTTTTCTTTATGCAGATATGGCTACTCCCTATTGCTCCGATCATTGTTGGACAATGATAAGTTGGTTGGATCCAACTTTGATAGCTGGTACCGAAAGTTGAAGATAGTCCTGGAGCATGAATGGAACCTATATATGTTGATGGATCTTGCACTTGAGAAGCTAGTCCCCAATGCATGTGGGACAGTCAGAGACACTTATTAGAAGTGGCTCAATGACTAAACCATGGTGCACTACATTATGCTGGCTACCATGAGCAATGAGTTTAGTCACAGATTCAAGATGGATCAGCTAAAGGATATGCTTTAAGTGCTTGAGGATTCTTTTAGCACATCTGATGATGTTGAGAGGTATAAGACTAGTTATACCATCTTCAACATCAGAATGCGGGATGGAGCTTCTATCACTGATCATGTACTATACATGATCGAGCTGATGGAGCGATTGAGCAAGCTCAGCTTTTTCTTGCAAAGCAACTTGGGAAAGATGCAATACTGAACTCACTACCCAAGTTCTATCTCCCATTCCTCACTCATTATAGAATGACAAAGCTTGAAGTATACTACCATGGGTTACTAGGGTTGCTTCAGAACTTTGAGAAGGATCACCAATTCCATAAGGAGTTGGTGAACTTAGTGGGAGGTTCATCTTCTGGTTCTTGACCCTTTAGGAAATGAAAGTAGAATAAGAAGGAAAAGGGCAAAAAGGTGCAAGTTTAGGCTGGGACATCTATGTAGGGCCAGACCAGGAAGATCAAGTCCGATAAGAGTCAAGTTGAATGCTTCTTTTGCAAGAAGTGGAGGTACTGGAAGAGGAACTGTCCTTTGTACATTTTCTCCTTGGACCCAAACAGGCAAAGAAAGAAGCAAGCTATTACTGAGCAAGGCATTTATATGATAACTCGTTGTTTCTCTATTTATGATTTTACTGATGGATATTAGATACCGGTAGCCCTTACCATATTTGTAATTCATTGCAGGAATTGTAGGTCAGTAGGAGATTCGAGCAAGGCGAGATGTTCCTAAACATTGGAGATGGAAGATCAATTTCAGTTCTAACTTTAGGAATCTTGAAATTTGTATATGAGTTCCATGCTATTATTCCTAATGATTGTCATTTCTGTCTCAATTTTTTTTTGAATGTTATTTCTGTAGGCCTTTTGACCAAAGAAAATTATGAAACTTTAATAAAAAAATAGGTTTGTAATATTATTATGAATGGTGTTACTATTTTCTCTAGACAATTGAATAATAGTGTGTATATGTTATTACAACCTGTTAATGCAATCTATTCAACTCACAAGCATCCTAGATTAGATAGTATATTAGATATCTAGTTATGGCATTGTAGGCTAGGTCACATAAACAAGAATAAGATAAATAGCTTGACTCAAGAGAAAATTCCCAAAGTTAGTGATTGTGAATCACTTTCAACTTTTGAATCTTATCTTCTTGGTAAAATGACCAAGTCATCTTTTATTGAAAAAGGTGAGAGAGCTACTGAGCTCTTAGATCTAGTACATACTGATGTATGTGGATCAATAAGCATAAGTACCAGAGGTGGATATGTCAACTTCATCACTTTCATAAATGATCTATCCATATATGGACATATTTATTTGATGAAACAAAAGTCAGATTCAATTGAAATGTTCAAACGATTCTGAAGTGAAGTAGAAAAATAAACTAGGAAGAATATTAAAACTCTTCGATCTGATTGAGGAGGAGAATACCTTTCCAGTAAGTTTCTCACATATCTACGAGAGAATGGGATTCTCTTCCAATGGACTCCTCCAGGAACACCATATCATAATGGTGTGTCTAAAAGGAGGAATCAGATTCTATTAGACATGGTCCAATCCATGATGGATTTTGCCAGCTTGTCGATATCTTTCTAGGGATATGCACTCGAATTGACTTGCTATTTGTTAAATAGGGTTCCATGTAAGTTTGTAGTTAAGACTCTATATGAGATATAGGTAGGACATAAGCTAGCACATTCACACCTTAGGATCTGGGGGTGCTCGACTTATGTCTAACGGTTAGTTACAGATAAACTTGGACCTAGGTTAGATAAGTGCACATTCATAGGATATTCAAAAGAGATCCAAGGATATTTTTTCTACCATGCTGATGAATAAAAGATGTTCATCAATCTTAAGGGAATCATTTTAGAAAAGAAGTTTCTTGGTGAAGGAACTGTTACCTCTAAGGTTGAACTTGATGAAGTTGAACAGGTACAAAGACCGAAACTTATAGCTAAATTCGAGTTGAATTTAATTAGATCAGATCTGGAGTCCAATGTACCTGCACCATTAAGATAATTTGGTAGAGTACTGCGTCAGTCAGATAAATACTATGGTTTTTTGGTCCGAGATGGTGATCCCATGAAACTCGATGAGAATGATGAGGATCCGATCACTTATATAGATACAATGCAGAGACCTGATTCTAAGAAATAGCTCAAGACCACGAACTTCAAAATGGAGTCCATGAAGATCAATGATTTGTAGATGTTGGTTAATCCATCCAAAGGGATTAAACCCATTGGATATTAGTGGATCTTCAAAAGAAAGAGAGGCGTAGATGGAAAGGTGGACACCATAAAGTCTGTCTAGTTGCCAAGGAATATTATCAATGTTATGGTATTGACTATGATGAGACGTTCTTTCCTATGGCAATGCTTAAATTCATTTGGATAATGCTTGCAATAGCTATCCATTTGGATTATGAGATTTGACAGATGGATGTGAAGACAACATTCCTAAATGGAGAGCTGACTGAAGAGCTGTATATGATACAATCTGAGGGATTTATATCCACAGATGAGTCCAAGGTGTGCAAGCTTTAAAGATTCATTTATGGATTGAAGCAGGCATCTAGGAGTTGGAATATGTATTTTGATAAGGTGATCAAAATATATGGCTTCATTAAGAACAGAGAAGAGCCTTACATTTACAAATGGATAATTGGTCCAGTAGTGGTATTTCTTATTTTGTATGTAGATGACATTCTTTTAATCGAGAATAACATCCCCACATTGTAAGAAATAAAAGTTTGGTTATCATCATAGTTCTCTATGAAGGACTTGGGTGAAGCATCCTACATCATAGGGATGAAGATCAATAGGGATAGATCTAAGAGGATGCTTGGGTTATCCCAATTTACATACATAAATACTTTGCTGAAGAGGTTCAGCATGGTGAATTTCAAAAAGAGATATATTTTGATAGGCCATAGAATTTCTCTCGCTAAGAAGAATTGTCCGACAACTCTTGAAGAGAGAGAGCATATGAGTAGAGTCCCATATACTTTGGTAGTAGGATTTATCATGTACGCCATGACATGTATGAGACCAGATGTAGCATACTTACTAGGAGTAGTAAGTAGATAATAATCTGATCTTGAAAAAAATCACTAAAAAGTGGTTAAAGCCATCCTTAAGTATTTGAGAAATACTAAGGACCAATGATTGATTTATGGAGAGTTAGATCTGAAACTTATGGGGTTTGCAGACCCCAACATTCAATTTGACCATGATGATAGAAGAAGCATGTTGGGTTACGTCTTTACGTTAAATGATAGAGCCATCTACTGGAAGAGTTCCAAGATGCATACTATGGCAGACTCTATTTGTAAAGTTAAGTACATCGCAGCATCAGATGCTATAAAAGAAGCTATGTGGTTGAAGAAATTCATCATCGATCTTGGAGTAACACCCTTCCTTGATGGCTCGGTCCTGCTCTACTATGACAGCACTAGTGCTATTGCTAAGATGAAGGAATCGAAAGCACAGTAGTAGTTGAAGCACATTCTATGCTACTTCCACCTGGTCTAGGAGATAGTGGATCGAGGTGACATCGACCTTTAGAAAATCGATGGAAAGGAGAACCTAACCAATTCCTTCACTAAAGTCCTAGAGATAAAGGAGTTTGATGACCACAAGTCAAAGATGGATATTAGATACTATGCCGAGTGGCTTTAGGATATGTGGAAGTTGTTGAAAAATATGTTCCAAAGCCAATCATCAGTCTATTGATAGTTGAATTATATTGTAATTGATTTATTTATGAATAAAATATTTTTTTTGGTATTTTTATTATAAAATTTTCATCTTCTAACAAACTCTATTATTATGATGAGGTCCTTAGAACTATTTAGATTTGATAAAGAGATAATTTATCGATTAATCCTTAAAACTATTAATGACCAAATGATAGACTATTAATAAGAATGATAGCGTCAATCGAGCATAGGTCACTATGTGATATATAGGTTGATTGTCCTCTTAACCAAGAAGTATGGAGACATTGATATGGCATATAAGTGAGATATAAGGATACATTGTCATTGAACGTTACCAACTCTTGAGTATTTTGCAGTCGAGAATGTCTCTGATGGGATATAGGTATAAGTGTCCCTTAGACCTGAGATCACCTCAGTGGCTTGCAAGCAACTCACTATGCTTTGGTACCAAACTAACAGAATATCTAATTCAGTAATGAAAGGCTTCTGGGCACAGTCAAGTATTTATGAAGATGGTGCGTGATCAAGATGGGATTGACCACTCCAAGAGTTGGAGAAGAATGTATCACTATATTTCAATATAGCAAAATCTTGGCCAGGATAATCCATGAAATAAATTTGGTATTTTAAAATATAATATGGATAGCTTGAGTAAAGTTAAGTACTGAACTTTAAGGTGTCCTATGAGCATTTTGGTTAAGGGGATGAATTTCATGAAAACTATATCCACATGGGTTTTAGGGATGTTGTTCTACATATTCGACCTATCCGACTATCGGGTACCATTGCTAGATGATCACTTCGATTGTTATAAAAATTTATTACTATGCTACTGACTTAGATTTAAACCTATGGGTCATATACAATAGAATTCATGATCTGATCGAATGGTTGATCAACAATTAAGAATCGTTCTAGGGTTAAACGATCAAGACAATTGATGTTTAATCAGTGCAAGTATTACAGGAGGATCGATTAGCAATTGAATTGCTAATTAGCTTAATTTGATTAAGCTAGATGACTGAGATTAAGTCTAATTAAATATGATTTAATTAGATTTAGTTTGAACTTGATTGGATCAAGTCGAATTGGTTTATTAGATAAGCCAAGTGCAATGAAGAACTAGTCCTAGTTCGATTAGGACTTGTGTCAACCCAATTTCTAATTTGATTAAAAAATTAAATTAGAATTAAATCTAATTTAATCTAATTTTTAATTAAGTTAGGACATAATTTAATTAGATTTATTTGCTTCTAGTTTAATTTTGGTTTGAGAAACCATATTGGACCAAGTCAAATATGGAATCCTAGTAAGACTAGGATTCCCTCCTTGCGCCACATATACCTCATGCCCCCCCACACCCCCTTCTTTCTTTATTTTGTGCATGGAAGCCCTCTCCCTGGATATTTCATGCTCACCCACCCTCTATCTCTCTTCTCTTTGGTAGTTAGGTGTGGACCAAGTCAAGTTATGGGAATTTGTTTTGATATGAAGTCCTTTGGATAGAGTCCTAACAAACCAAACTTCTTCCCATGCTTGCCGCCCCCTCTTCTTACTATTCTTTCTTGTTTGCCATGTTGAGAAAGGGATTTTTGTGCACCCTTATTCCTAGTCCATGCCTAAAACAAAGGAGGGGGTGCCCAAGTGTTGGGCGCCCCAACTAGTTGCCTTATATGGTCCTGCCTTGTCTAGGTATTTGACCTAGACAAGGACACCTCCATATCATGTTATAAAAAGGGTCTTTTGGACTGATTTTTAGGCATATTTTCAAACATTCAAGAGGGCTTTTAGGCATGTGAAAACCAGGCTGAGTGACCTCTTGGGTGTGGGCATTTCATATATTCCAATCTAGATGCCTAGGTGAGAGAACAGCGAAGAAGAGGATCTTCTTCTAGGGTTCTTTTGATCTTCTCTTTACCTCCAACTTTGAGATTTGTTTGAGAGTTGTCTTAGATTTAGAATCTCTCCCATTCCTTCTAATATTTTGGAGAGTCTAAATCTTGAAGAAGGTAGCATCAGATCGATCGTCGAAGAAAGATCAGCATAGTACTAGCATTCTGTGCTGATTTTTGAGAATTGGACTTCTGATCAAGATTCATGGGCTCGTGTGGACATCTCTTAGTTGTCAAATATGTGTGTAGTTCGAAGCTTCATCTTGAATCCTAGATCAGCAAGTTAGAATGTCTAACTTGCATAGGTAATATGGATTTGATCTATTATTACACACCTGCATTAGATGTAGTGTAGATGTATGTTGATATGATCAACATTTTTTTTCTTTCTCATGTTTTTAATTTTTGATTTAATCTAATGCTATAATCATGTAATATGATCTTAGATCTAGGGGTTTTCTAATTTTATGAAATAATTTTAATTAATTTCTATCTTTTGTTGCCTAGATCTTAAAAAAGTTTCATGATCTAGCCCTGAAATCCTAGATTTGGTTCCTTCAAGGGCATCCATTGAAAGTTCTGATTAGGTCCAACCATTAATATGATTAGATTTGGTGCATCAAATGAACGATGACCAGGCTCGAGCAAAGCTCTAGCTAACCTAGTGATTGTTTAGAGAGTGCGACCTAATCATTATGTGATAAATGATAATTTCAATATCTTAATGAACACCAGGTGTAAGGTGCCTAAAATATCCACCCAGACTATTGGACCCATTATCATCCATCTTAATGTGAGGCTATAATCTAGTTATCATCATAACTATTTTATTTTAAGGATCTAATAATTCTAGAGGATTTAATTAATTTGATTTGAGAGAAGAAAGTCAGATGAACCAGCTAATCTTGATCCTCTCATTGATTTCACTAAGTCAGATTAAGGAAGATGGGAGACCATTGATTGGCTGATCTAGGAGCACCTAAATCAATCACACTGATTTACCTAGCTGACATGGGTCAGCTCAAATTGTCAAATGATCTAATCAAAGTGAAACTTCACCAAGAAAGCTAGGTAAGTGATATCGATGGGAGGGTCTGCTAAAGCTTGCCTTAAATACCATCAGAATTGGTCAGGTAAGTGGGCTATCAATTAAAGACGATCAATCTGGATTGCCAGACTTATCTTAGATATCAACTAGTTAATTAGTTTTGATTGGATCAACCTAACAGTTTGGGCTAGACCGCGTAGCCAAGATTCAAGTCCATTTTAGTTCTTATTAAAGATATGGACTTGACCAACTATAACTATTGTAATTGATTTAGAGAATCCTTGACCTAATCTAAGATAACTATTGATTATATTTAGTCAATTCTTTAGTTAAATTCATTCTGTAATCTAACCTTACATCTAATCCAATTAATGGACCTAATTCTCTCTAACCCATTAACCAAAGTATTATGATTTGTGTCTTAGAATTCATTAATCCTAGATCCTAATCAAACAACTCTTAATTCTTAATTAAGTTTTGGGCTGAGGGTTGGAATTCGGCATTTCAAAAAAGAATTTTATATTTATAAAATATTTTTACAACATGGTTTTACCAACCAATTGCATATTTGATTCATAATCAATATGCAAATAACATAAACATCAATCTACTTTAGATCTAATCTAAACATATTCATGCAATTCAAATTTAAATAATTTTAATTTTAATTAATTATAAATTATATTAGATCAAATCTAACATATTTATAATCATAAAAATTAGATTGAAGTACTTTTAATTAAATCATAAAATTTCTTAGATCAAATTTAAAATTTTATGACTAAGGTTTTAGATTAGTACGCACTAGGACAACCTTTATACTGTAAGGGATAAACCTTATAGCTGGACAACCTTATAAGATCAGCTCGTGCAATCTAAAATATTTATTTTTAGATTTAAATATTAGATTATAATTTAGATCTAATCTAAATAAATAATCTAAATATGCACAAAAATCATGTCATAAAAGTCCTAGGCTCTGATATCAATTGAATGAAAAATCTAGGGTTTCTTATAACAATTTTGAAGCTTTTTCAAAATTAAATCAGCAAAAGCAATAAATTAATTATATTAATTTATTAAAATGCATAAATAAACCTTAGATCTAGAATCTAATGTCGTGATCTATGCATGCTAATAAATCTAAATTTAAAAATATTAAATAAAGTTAATGATGTTGATCATATCAACATCAAACTAAGACTAGATCTAATCTAGTGGGAGAGAGAGATCGAATCTCTCTTATCCTTTGCAAGTTATGGTCTTCTGCTAATCCAAGGCTATGGTCATCAGTTCGAGCCACACACATGTCTGACCTTCATGAGAGGTCCACACGATGCCTCGATCATTGATCCAAAGTCTAGCGACTGGAAATCAGCATAGTATGCTAGTACTGTGTTGATCCTTCTTTAATGGCTGATTAAAAATCTCTTTCTTCAAAATCTAGACCTTCCAATAATTAAACAAGATGTGGAGAAATTTGGAAGAGGAAATAGTCTTCTAAAATATCACAAAATAAAGGAAGAAGAGATCTAAAAAATCCTGAAGAAGAACCCTTTCTTCTCCCTTCTTTTTCTCTCACCAAGACATAATAGTTTGTGTCTCAATGAAGCACCACGCCCAGACCCTCTTTTCACCTAAGATTATTACGTCCCAAACCTCTCTCTCAGATCTAAAATCTATAGAAAACTCATTCCCTAACTCTCTTTAAATGCAGAGTTATGATAGAGTCCTTGTCTAGGTCAAATACCCAAAAAGGCAAGTCCAAATTGAGCAACAATTGGGGCACCCAACTCTTGGGTGTCCCCTCCTTATTTTTTTTTGTAGACTGTAGGGACTATGTGCACAAAAGTTTTCTATTTTTTGCAAAAAATTTAGAGTGAAATTAAGTGATTTTGTGCCTCAAAGAGATAAGGAAAGATGATGTATCAAACTCTATCCAATAAAGACCTTTGTCAAAACAACTTATTTGTTTTGACCTATTCTACAACTAATTTTCTTCTAAAAAGATGGGAGACATAAAAAAGGCATGGATACTCTTTAGAAATAAAATTTTCCATGAAATTCTTAGAAAATTGGCATGGGGGCATGGAAAGCAAGGTGGCACAAGATGGAGAAATCCTAGTGACATTAGGACTTCTAGTTTTGACTTGGTCCAAATTTTTATTTGAACCCAATTAAATCAAAAGTAATACAACCCAATTAGAGATAATCTTAGTCCAACTAAGGTTCTAATTAAATTAAATTAAATTAAAATCTAGTTTAATTTCTAATTAAATTAAAAATTGAGTGCATACAAGTCCTAATTGAATAGGAACTTGTTCTTCCTTGCAATTGGCTTATCCAATAAACTAATTGGACTTGATTTAATCAAGTCTAAATTAAATTTAATTAAATTTTATTTAATTAGACTTAATCTCATCCCTTTGACTTAATTAAATTAAGCTAATTAGTAATTCGATTGCTAACCGATCTTCCTATAATACTTGCACTAAGTCAAACATTAATCATATTGATTGTTTGACCTTTGAATGATTCTAAATAATTAATCAACCATCCAATCAAATCGAGACCTCTTTTATGTGTGACCTCATAGATTCGAACCTAAGTTGATAGCATAGAAATAAATTCTTGTACTAATCAAAATAACCATCTAGTAATAATGTCCGACAACCAGATAGGTCGAATGTGTAAAGCAACACTCTTAGAACCCATATGGATATAGTTTTTGTATAATTCATCTTCTTGATCTAAATGCTCATAGGATAACTTAGAGTTTAACTATCAATCCTAATTAGGTCATCCATATTATATTTCAAAATACTAAATTCATCTCATGAATTATCCTGATCAAGATTTTGCTAAATTAAAATACAGTGATGCATTTTCTCCAAACTCTTGGGATGGTCAATCCCATCTTGATCACTCACCGACTTCATAAGTACTTGACTGTGCCCAAAAATCTTCTATCACTGAATTAAAAATTTACGTAGTCTAGCACCAAAGTATAATGAGTTATTTGCAAGCCACCATGGTGATCTTAAGTCTAAGGAATATTTATACCCATATCCTAACAGAGCAATTCTTGATAGTAGAATGTTCTAGAGTTGATCATGTTCGATGATGATATATCCTTATATCTCATCTGTATGCCATATCAGTATTTTCACACTCTTTGATTAAGAGGATAACTAACCTATATAGTATAAAATGATCTACACTCAATAAATGTTGTCATCGTAGTTAATAATGTATCATTTGATTGTAAACAATTTAAGAACTAATTGATAAATTATCTCTTTATCAAAATTAAATTGTCCTAAGAACTTCATCACAATGTGGAGTTCATTAGAAGATGTAGATTTGTAATAAAAAATACTGTAATAAAATTTTATTCATTAATAAATCATTTATAATTATAAAATAGCACAACCATCAACAAGTTGATGATTAGCTTTGGAACATATTTTTCAATAGTTATGGCATTGCTATAGTGATTTTCTATTCTAAATTTATCATAATTTGTGTGATACAATAATAGATGGCTATATCTTTTGTGATAGTAGAATATAGCATGGAAGACCCCTAAACATCAAAGTTGTTGGCATAATGTCACTATAAGAAAAGTAGGCTTTTATGATGGAAATATTTATGATAAAAAAAAATTATTATAAATAATTATATTTACAATGTAAGAAAATTTAATCATAAATAATAAATTATTTACAATAAAAATATTTTTTATCATAAATAATATATTATTTATAATGAAAATATGATTTTCATCATAAATGATCAATAATTTGCGATAAAAAATTTTTCTTGCAAATAATTGGCCTTAATTTATCATTTAAAAAACAAAAAAGAGATGATAATTTATGATGAAAAATTTTCATCATAAATTATTGATCATTTATGGTGGATATTATATTTACGTCATAAATGATCAATAATTTATGATGAAAAATTTTCATCATAAATAATTAGCTATAAATTAAGCAATTAAGAAATAAAAAAGGAGGGACTATTTGTGATGGAAATTTTTTATTATAAATTATTGATCATTTTTTATGAAAATCATATTTCATCATAAATAATAATAATTTATAATGAAAAGTTTCCATCATAAATAGTCCACTTTAACTTATCATTTTAAAAATAAAAAAAGATTGATTATTTATGATAAAAGTTTTTTATCATAAATTATTGATCATTTATGATGGAAATCATATTTGCATCATAAATAATCAATAATTTATGATAAAATTTTTTTATCATAAATAATCAATCATAATTTAATCATTTAAAAAACAACAAAGGATGGACTATTTATAATAAAAAATTTTCATCATAAATAATTATTTATTTATAATAAAAATCATATTTATGTCATAAATAATCAATTATTTATGATAAAAAAATTTCATTGTAAATAACCAGCCATAAATTACACCTTTTAAAAATTAAAAAAGAGCAAACTATTTTAGAAATAGAAAAGGGTAAAGATGCACCGTGCATGGCTGATACGATGGGATTGAGGGTGTAAGCGTGTCCGCTATTAGCTAGCCCATGGATAAATTAGTATTTATTTAAATTTTTTTTAAAATTATTATTCTTTTAATTTTTTTATTTTTTTAAATATTATATAATTTTAAAATTTAAAATCCATCTTCTATATTTATTATTTATGTAATTATCTTTAGAATATCATCACAAAAGACCATCTTGATTCAGTAACTCTAACTATGTCGATCAACAAAATTTTATTTTGATGACTAGGAATGATCGCATGATGGTCTGTTAGATAGAGACCATCGATAAATTTAAAAACTTGTAATGATGATCTTTATAATATTTATAATATACAATCAAAATTTTACTTCAATCGAATATTATTATCGATGTCAAAAGATCAATGACATCCGATTATAAGATAATTTTTTAAATAAATTATCTTTACTACTATTTTAATCATTTATACAGTGGTGATCATAAAATCAAAACTCTACATATATGAATCATCCACGTTAATTAGATTTTATAAAAGCATAACTATAATTGCTTAAGGACTTTATATGTATTAAAAGACATAGTTTTAGATAGTTTATATATGCACGGTTTGCTTTTTACGATCACTATCATACAAATGATCAAACTATTAGTAAAGATCATTTATCTAAAAAAATCATCTTATAATTGCATGCCATATGGCCTTTTAATCACTCATTTTAAAATTTAACAGTCCAAATTATCTTCTGCTAAATTGACTATAATAATTATCTCTGAATGAAGTAAAATTTTGATAGTATACTATAAATATCACAGAGATTATCGTTGCAAGTTTTTGGACCCATCAATAGTTTCTATCTATCAGATCATCATGCAATCATTTATGACCGTCAAAATCAAATTTTATTGATCGACATAGCTAGAACTATCAGATTGAGATTATCTTTTGTGATGATACTCTAACGATAATTACTTAAACAATGAACAGAGAAGATGGACTTTAAATTTTAAAATTATATAATATTTAGAAAAGATTAAAAAAAAATTTTTTTAAAAGAATATTAATTTTAAAATAATTAAATAAAATAATAATTTATCCATGGGATAGCTAATAGTGGATGCGCTCGCACCCCTCAACCCTATCACGTTGGCCATGCATGACACATTTTTATCTTTTTTTATTTTTAAAATAATCCATCATTTTTTAAAATTTTTAAATAGCATCGATTATTTTTGATAAAAATTTTTTATTATAAATAATTAATTATTTATAATAAAAATCTTATTTATATTATAAATAATTAATTATTTATGATGAAAAGTTTATGTCGTAAAGAGTCTGCTCTTCTTTTATTTTTTAAATGATAAATTTAAGGCTGATTATTTATGATGAAAATTTTTCATCGTAAATAATTTATTATTTACAATGCAAAAAGAATTTCTATCATAAATAATTAATTATTTGTGATGAAGATTTTCTATGGCAAATAGTCCATGCTATTTTAATTAGATTATTATTATTTAGATAATTATTATAAGTGATGGATAATGAGATTTCATTGCAAATAAGTTTTTTCAATTTTTTATTATTTTTTTAGAGAAAAATTTTTTTTAGTAGAAAATAATTGGCAAGATTTATTAGTGACAATAGTTATAATTTCATCGCAAATAGTTTTTTTAGCGACAAAATTTTCGTCGCTAAAAGTTCATCGCTAAAATTCTTTAAATATCCATCACTTTGGCATTTCTTCCTTCTCATGAAACCCACTCGATCGGCCTCTCCAAAACCCTCTCCTCTCCTCTTTCTCCCCATCCTCTTGGGCTTCCGTCTGTCGGCGACCACCTCTCTTGCTGCCATCGCCTTTGCTACCATCGCTGCCACTATCATTACTGCCGCCGCACGTGAACCGATGGTAAGCTTTGATGTTGATGTCGATTTATTTTTTTATTCTTTCATTTGCACGAGAGTGTTGCCATGTGGTGGCCGATGATGGATGTAGGGGTGCCGTAGGGGTTGGGGGGTGGAGGGGTGCCGCAAGGGAAGGTGGGTCACAGGGGGGTGGGGGATAAGGGGTGCCATAGTGGGTTGGGGGCTGTGAGGGGTGGGGGGTGGAGGGTTGGTGGTGATGGGTCGGGTGGGGGACCGTAGGTGGTGGGAGGTGTGAGGGACCGGTAGGGGTGGGGGGCCATAGGGGGTGGGGAGCCAACATGGGGTGGGGGCAGGGGGGAGGGGGGAGTGGAGGGGGAGTGTGGGGTGGAGGGTCGGTGGTGATGGGTGGGGGGCCATAGGGGGTGGCGGGCAATGGTGATGGTCGGGTGGTGGTGATTGACCCGAGGAGGGCACGGGAGGGGGAGGGTTATGACTTGTTTAAAAGTTAATTATTTTTTAAAAATTAATAATTATTTATAATAATAATAATTAAAAAATAGGTTGATAAAAAAATCAAATAAAAAATTTAAAAATATTTAAAAATAAATTATTTTTTTAAATAAAAATAGTTAGATTTTTAAAATAATTTTTATGCTTTTACTTATTATAATTTAATATTTTTACTTGTTTAGTTTATGTATTTTATTATGATTATGATTTAATATTTTAATTTGGATTAGCCAAAGGTTTTAATTTTTAATACATATGAACTATTCGATTTGGGATTTGGATCGGGATCGGGTTGGGATTCAAATCGAGATCAGATCGAGGTTAGGATCGGGGTCAAGATTTGGGGCGGGATCCGATCTTGGATCTAGCCCGAGTTCTGGGTTATGATCTGAGTCAGATCGAGGTCAAAATTTAGGTCGAGATTTAGTCTGGGATCTAATTTTGGAATCCGATAGGGGATTCGGGTCATGATCCAGGTCAGTTTGAGGTCGGGATCTAGGTCTAGATTTGATCTAAGATTTGGTATGGGATCTGATCCAGGATCTGGTTTGGGATTTTGTCTAGGATCCAGTTCAGGATTGGGTCATGATTTAGATCGGATCGAGGTCGGGATTCAGTCTGAGATCTGGTCTGCGATCCTATCTAGGATCCGGTTTAGGATTCGGGTCATGATCTCATTCGGATTGAGGTTAGGTTTTGGGTTGGGATTCAGTCCGAGATTCGGTCTGGGATCCTATCTAGGATTCAGCCTGGGTTTTGGGTCATGATCCGAGTCAGATCGAGATTGGAATCTAGGTCAAGATTCAATTCGAGGTCAGAGTTTGGATTTGGATCTATTCTAGGATCCTGTCTAGGATCCTATCCGAGATTTAGGTTGATATTTGGGTCTTGATCCAGATCGGATCAAGGTCAGGATTCAGTCCAGGATTCGATTCTAGATTTGGGTCATGAATCGGGTTAGATCGAGGTTGGGATCTTGATCAGGATCCTATTTGAGATCTGATTTGGGATTCAGGTCATGATCTAAGTCAAATCAAGGTCGGGATCTAGATACATCTCTTTATTTCCGTAAAGAGATGCATGGTAATGATTTAATGCATCCATTGATGTAATCTTAGACTCCTGTTCAAGAGTTGGTCCCAAAATCCCCAAAATAAACTCGGTGAATGGCTCTTAGATGCCTCGATTTGGGTAGTTTAAAAATGCATTAATATTTTATTGTTGTCATGGTGTTCTTTATTCTATTATGAAAAAATTCATTGCAGTTATCTCTTATATTCTCCAGGTATATATTTGATATAGTTAAAATATGATCCATCTATATCATGTACTTGGAGAACTGTAGAGAGATGCTGCCATATTTTTTCTAGATATGGGACAAAGAACAAAGTTGTGACATAATAAAAGTGATGCATTTTTGAAAGGGATAAGACCACACTTATTAGGAAGGAGATGGTAGTCTTAGAATTCATGAAGCATTATTCTTTGTTATTAGATGGGCATCGACAAAAGTTGGATGAATGCTAGGAATATTTTCTTTTCTGAATATCAAAAAAGGTGTTCAAGATTTTATTGAATTTGCATGATGTAAGGCTGATAGTGCCAGTTGGATAAAGTGTCCGTGCAAAAGATGTGTCAATATGGTATATCATCACATATTACTTACTGAGGAGCATTTGCTATTTAATGGTATGGACAAGAAGTATAGTCACTGGATATGGCATTGGGAGGGTGATCCGAATGAAGTTGTGTATGACAATGATAATATTGAAGATGATGGTGATGCTGCTGATGTTGAAGGAAAAATCCTGATTTTTTGGATCAGGTTAGTTCAAATCTGATTGAATCAAGAGGCATATTTCAAAAATTTTCTCTTAGATTTAAATCAGATCTAACATTTTTCAAATATAATTTTATGATCTAATAAATCAAAAAAATTAAATTAAATTAAATCTAAATTAGTTTTACATTGATATGGGTAATCTGATTATCCATTGATGATCTTACTGATTGTCTGAGGTCCTGGATCTAGCCATGCAAGTGCCTGGCCTCTATCGGTATCCACTCATGCTGGATCTGGAGATCTTTTTCTTCTTTATCATGTCTCCAAAAATTAGATCTAGATCTAATTTGGAGGATCTTCAAAACTCCTTATGAAGATCTTTTGATCGTCTCTGCAGCAGTGTTGCCTTCTTCCTTTCTCATCTAATGGGAACTCACAAAAAGTTGGGCACAGACAGGATTTATTTACAGACCCTACTGCGCCATGCAGTGCTGCATCATCCCAACCAATCGTGTTGCTTCGTGCAACCAGATCTAAATCTGATTGATGAGATGACATCATCTGATCCAATCAGATGAGAGGCCCATAGATTCATCCTTAGTGCCTTAGACTGGTCAAAGTCTATAGGTAAGGGTCACCTAGTTTGAATCGAAGAAGCAACCTGGAGTCCCATCCGTATGGAACTCCAGTGTTTATCCACATGGGGCGCACGCCATCCTAGGCATGCGCCCTCCATCTACCTGCCAAATGGCAGGTGGACTTGGTCAAAAAGTCTCTCCTATGGGTGTGTGACACATGGGTAGATGTCCAAGGGTCAAAGGTCAATGTTTGACCAAAGTCAAAGGACAAGAATTAGCAAGTGATGAAAAATGGCAGGTGTTATCTCAAATTTATCTCATAAATTAAGACAACCTTTTTCTGATCTGGACAAGCTCTAGTCAGATCAAGTAAAGGTACTTGATGAGCACAAATACATTTGGCTCAGTTGGGATAACTTTTAATGGTAGAAAAAGGAGAATGTTAGGCTCAATCATGTGCTAGCACCATTTCGTTGAACCTAATTGAATCTAATTCAAATCAATTGAACTGGGTTAGTCCAATTGATAATACCCAGATCCAAACCCTTATTTGTGTGACCCAGTTAGGTTCAGTTCTGTATGGTAATGGGATATGTCATGATCCCAATCATCAACATCATTGAAACTCCTTTCGATGGATCAGAACTCTTCTGATTCAGACAACTAGAATGATCAATCATCTAAATTATTCTAATTACTCCCAAAATCCACCAGTGACACCTAATAGTATATGGTGGCAACCCATCAAAACTAAAAATGAACCTCTCGGTGCAGCTACTTATATGATTAAGTTCTTCTATCTTGAGCCCTGATCAGATTAGGGTTAAGGTGAACTCGTCAAACCCTAATTTCTATCATATGATTTAATCATTCGATTCAAGTCCGATGTGAAAACCTTAATAGAAACTCTTTCTATATTTCACTCTCTGCCATGGCCATAGGCTTATGGACTTGATTCTCATGATCATCATAGGGCTGCTCCTCATCCACTAAGGTAGATAGATTCCATCTTGGTGCAATCCAATTCCTATAATGAACATGCTATAGCCAACATACACCTCAGGATTCTGAATGACTAGGAGACCGAGTCATGGTGTAGTAAAACTATAACACCCTCAAGGTAAACTGCTGATGCACCTCAGGTCAAAGAACCAGACACACCACTGCAACTTTGAGTCAGTCATCGACGAGAAGGTAGACTTTCTTATGACTACTCGAGGTGGTCACGCTCAGTGCCCTCGTTCTCTAATGAGTATCTGTACTCTCGCTCTGGTGTCTCTACACCGTAGACTCAAGACTCATCTACTATGAAGAAGCAATTATACACTAACCTTCTGAATCAATCACCATCCTTATGATGATCCTACGGTCAAGAGCATTTTATGAGTTAATAATGAAAATTCTTGTCTTAAATTTTCAACTCTTGAAAATAAGAATTATCATTACCATTAACTCAAGAAATGTATCACAAATACTAAATACACATATGTGATAAAAAAATAACCCATTTTATTATTTATAGTCAAAATTATAATTTTGCCCTTAGAAGTGTATTACAAGTGTCAGCCAATTCTGGCTTCTAGGGCACACATATCTAACAAACTCACACTTGACCTAAAACCAATTGGCTATAAATCTAAGTCCCATCTTCTTAAGGTGGGCTTCGATCTTCTGCTGACCCAACGACTTTATAAGCAGGATCCGCAGCATTATTTGCGGAGTCGACTCTCTTGACCTCGACGTGATCCTTCTCGAGGTAATCACAGATGAGGTAATATCGCCGCTCGATGTGCATGGATTTCTGATGAGACCTTGGCTCCTTAGCAAAGGCTATGGTGCCATTATTGTTGCAGTACAGAGGAATGGCATCTGATGGCATCACTCCAATCTCTACGGCAAACTTTTTGTACCAGAATGCCTTCTTTGCAGCTTCTGATGCAGCGATGTATTCTACTTCCATGGTGGAATCTACTATCACTGTCTGCTTGAAACTTTTCCAACTGACAGCTCCACCATTGCACACAAACAGACTTTCAGATGTCGACTTTCGATCATCTACATCGAACATAAAATCCGAGTCTATATACCCCTAGGACTTGGAGTTCTCCATTACCACAAACCAACAACATATCCTTAGTTCTTCTGAAGTACTTAAGGATATATTTCACAGAAGTCCAGTGTTCTTCACCTGGATTCGACTGATATCTGCTCATGACACTCACAGCATGGGCTATATCAGGTCGTGTACATAACATGGCATACATGAGGCTCCCTATTGCTGAAGCATAAGGGATCTTGCTCATGCGTTCTATTTCCTCAAGTATGCTAGGGCACATCTTCTTGGAAAGATGAATGCCATGTCTGAAGGGTACTAAACCCCTCATAGATTTTTTTATGCTAAACCTCTTTAGCACTTCCTCTATGTATATTTTTTGTGAAAGTCCTAGCATCCTATTCGGTCTATCTCTATAGACCTTAATTTCTAGAATAAAGGATGCTTCTCCTAGGTCTTTCATGGAGAATTCTTTAGATAACCATATTTTAACTTTGCTCAACATGGGAATATCATTTTCGATAAGGAGGATGTCATCTACGTGCAATACGAGGAAGACAACAGTGCTCCCACTGACCTTTTTGAAGACACATGTCTCCTTCTCATTTTTGATGAAACCAAACAATTTGATCACATCATTAAAATGAGTATTCCAGCTTCGAGATGCTTGCTTAAGTCCATATATGGACCTTTGCAGCTTGCAAACTTTATGATCATCATCACTGGATGTGAAACCTAGCGGCTATTCTATATAGATATCTTCCTCAAGATATCCAATTAAGAATGTCATTTTCACATTCATTTGCCATATTTCGCAGTCAAAATAGGCTGTAATAGCAAGCAATGTGCGAATGAATTTTAGCATAGCTACTAGCAAAAAGGTATCCTGATAGTCAATGCCTTCACGTTAACTATAACCTTTTGCCACTAATCTAGCCTTGAATATCTCCATATTCCCATCTACACCAATCTTTCTCTTGCAGATCCATTTACATCTAATAAGTACTATACCTTCTGGTGGATCTACCAAGGTCCAGACTTGGTTTGAGTGCGTCGAGTCAATTTCTAACTTCATTGCCTCTAACCATTTCTCGTAGTCGATATCTGATATCGCCTCATTATATGTTTTGGGATCATCACCATGAACCCCATTTCTTATGAGGAACATTTCCTCTACATCCTCTAAAATAGTACCTAAGTACCTCTCAAGGGGATGGAAAACCCTTTCCGATCTATGAGGTGGAGGAGGTAGTGTATGGATTGGCTTAACCTGATTTGATTCCATTTGGTCCTTAGCTCGTTGCTCTTGTTAGACTTTCTCTTCGATCTTGATCTGCTTTCCAATGTCGCTATCTTGAATAAACTATTTTTTAAGAAAAATGGCATGTCAACTCACAATCACATTATGATCTTCTGGAATGTAGAAATAATATCCTAATGACTCTTTAGGATATCCTATGAATCGAGCTCTAAAAGACCTAAAGTCTAACTTGTCCGCTTGTTATCTTTTGATATGAGCCGGACAATCCCATGCCATATCTCATACGGTGTCGTAGGAATGTTTTTAGAGAAAACCCTATTCAGTAAGTATATTGCAGTTAACAAATAGTATCCCTAAAAAAAATCAGGGAGGTCTGTGAAGCTCATCATGGATCAGACCATATTTAATAGGATCCGGTTCCTCCATTCTGAAACTTCATTGAGTTGAGGTGTTCCAAGTAGAGTCCATTAAGAGACTATGCCACTTTCTTGAGATAGTCCAAAAATTTTCGACTAAGGTATTTACCTCCTCGATCTGATCGAAGAATCTTAATGGGTTTTTCAGTTTGCTTTTCTACTTCATGTCTGAATTTTTTGAACTTTTCAAAAGCTTCAGACTTATGTCTCATAAGATACACAGACCCATACCTAGATAAATCATTGATAAAGGTTATGAAGTAGATAAAGTTGCCTCTAGTCGGTACATCAAATGGGCCGCACACATCAGTATGTACTCGGATAAGAAGATTCGTGGCCCTTTCCCCATGTCCGACAAAAGGGAGTTTAGTCATTTTGTCATGAAGACATGATTCATAAATTGGATATGACTCGTTAGTCAATGGACTCAATAGCCTGATTTTGTCTAATTTGTTAACCCAATCTTCTACTATATGACCTAGTCTTAGGTGCCATAGATATCTATCATTTGAACTATCCCTTGGTTGTTTTGATTTTATGGCATTCACATTTTGCTCGAAATTAAAAATAGATACATCAACATGTAACTGATAAAGATTGTTAATAAGAAAATCACTTACAATTTTATTTTTTTTATAAAGAATGTTACAATGGTCCTTAAGAAAACTAATTACATAGCCTTCTAATGCAGGCAAGAAATAGAAATCAAATTTCTGCTTGCTGCATGAACATAATAACGATCTTTTAATACTAAGTCTAAACTAGATGGTAGTCAAAGAGGGTATGTTCCCATGGCCACAGCAGTAACTCTTGCTCCATTTTTGATGCACAGGATCATCTCACCATCCCTCAGCCTCCTGCTATCCTCAAGATCTTGCATAGAAGTGCACAAGTGAGCACTAGAAACCAGAGTCAAGCACCCAACTAGATGCAGAAGAAATCATAAGGTTAGACTCAATAATGAGCATACCTCCAAAAGGACCTACCTCCTTCTTCTTTAGGGTGGCTAGGTAAGTAGGGCAATTCCGCTTTCAGTGGCCGTCATTATTGCAATGGAAATACTTTTCTTTGTCAGCGGCCTTCTTCTTCAGCTCTGCCTTTTTCTTCTTTCCTCCTTCCACCTTCTGCTTTTTCATAGACTTCTTCTTATTTCCAAAAGACTTTCTCTTGGAAGAAGTCCGTTCCATAGCAAGTACTGAGCCTTTAGAATCTTTCATGGAAAGCTCAGCGGTAACCAGCATGTTCATAAGTTCGGCCAAGGAGTTTTGAAGTTTATGCATATGGTAGTTCATGATGAATTGCCCATACGCATCAGTTGAAGATTGCAAAATTATATTATTCTGTAGATCCAAGTCCAACCTCACTTCGAGCTTTTCAAGCTCTTCCAAGTTCTTGATTATCATCAGATAATGATCTTGGACAGACTGCCCATCATGCATCTTAGCCTTGAATAGTCGTTTAGGGACTTAATACTTGGCTGCACGACTCTGTTCACCAAACATCTCCTATAGGTGAGCCAACATTTGGCGAGCAATCCTGATATCTTCATGTTGGCATTGAAGCTCATCAGAAATCGATCCCAATATATAGTATCTGGCCTTGTTATCATCGTTTGTCCACTTATCTAGGGATGCTCTCTGCTTAGCAAATGGACAAGTTGGTAAGGTGGGAGGGTCCTGGTTCAGTATATGAGTTAACTTCTTAAAACCCAAAATGATTTTGATGTTTCGAAGCCAATCCTTATAATTTGGTCCGATCAGTCTATGGGTGTCTAGGATTCATGCTAGTAGGTTGGATGCAGACATTTTCCTATAGAGAGTCAAAGTTTCTAGTTAGATATTGTAATTAAGACTTAACCAATTTATTTAGAGATTTTATTTTTAAATAAATTAGCTCTCACTATTTTCTTGGATCCCTACACTCCCTCTGTAGAGATGTGAAAATCTCCACGATTATTGATTTCAAGTGGGTGGTGTGGTCCCACCAACTGACTCATCACCTCATCTAACAGTTATTAGTGATGGGTTAGCCAATGAGTGAACAACTCTTGTTCAATGATTCTCTAATCATGATGCACCCAAACTTGATCTCTAATTCATGAATCTCACTGGGTTCGGAATATTGATCCACTCCATAGTTAAGTCAGACCCACTATTTGCATAGATTGGATTTCTAATTGAGTCTCTCACTGTATCCAAAATATTGAGCCCAATTCATCCTCTAGCCCATAGCATCCAATGCCTAATATACATGATTGCATCTTTTCAGTGCAACTGTACCACTGTAACTATCCGAGAACAATCAACCCCAGGAAGGGCCTGTACATCTACAATGATGGAAAACCTTAGACTTAATCTTTTTTTAGGAGATTTGATTTAGATCTCATTAAACTAGACTTGACATAGTCATAACCATTATGACTAACCTAGTGGTATGGATTAGCTCGGATTATTGACCATCTCAGATCAAAATTGAGTCAACAAACATGGCCAGGTAAGTGAAACCGGTGGAAGGGATATTCCGTTAACTCGATAAGAATGCATTTGAGTCAAGTAGCTCTCAATTAAAAACCAGTCGGTCGTATCTGCCAAACAAACCTTAGACACCAAATTATTAAGCCAGAACCAATCAGATTAGCCTACAATCCATACTCTAACCACTGAGCCTAATTAGGTCTTAGCTTGATCGATCACTCACGTGACTCGATCTTGACCCAGACTTAATCCTATTAGACTGATCAATTTAAGCATTGTTGATCCCATCTAACCAACTCTTGATTCAGTTTGATCAATCCGCTAGATCTAATTGAGCTACCCAAGCCCAAACCCAATATTATGAATATGCTTTAGATCTGAAAATTCTTAATTTTAGATCTAATATGTTTCATACTCTTAATTCTTAATTAAGTTTAGGGTTCATAAACAAAATATGCAAATAAGATCCTAGGGTTTCAGGATCTAGGATTTTGCAGAAAGTAAGTTTTCAATTTCTGATTAAGAACGAACGCACAGCATCCTACACATCATAAGAACACCGCATCGAATGGGAGGAGAGGGTCTTTAAACCCTACTTTGTTCTTATGATCGGACGGCCAAGGGGAATGCCTTAATCAAAAATGCAACTAATCTACAAAACTAATTAGATCTAAGCATATATCTCATATAAGAAAATTGATCTAATTAAAATATATTTTGTATACATCATATCATGCATATTTTTTAGATCTAACTTATCTCATAATCATCTAAAAAATTAAATTTAAATTTGTTCACATCAAATAAAATTTAATCTAGATCCTTTTGTAGGACTATTCTACAACTAGTCTAAATATGCAACTATCATATCTCATATGAGCAAATTAAATTTAATTTATTTTCTATTTTTAGATTAGATTATAATATTTATAAGATCAAAAAATAGTTAATAAATAAATCTTAAAATCATATTTAATCAAATAAAAATTATGATTATACTAGACTACACATAGAACAATTCTATTCCTAGTCTTGTTATGTATCTCATACATATTAGATCTAGATTAATTAATTTTAATATTATATCTAATCATATCTTATGTGATATCTAAAATTACTAATTTGTTAGATTAAATCTAATCAAAATAAATTTTAATTCAACCTGGCTCTAATACCAGTTGAAGGGAAAATCCTGATTTTTTGGATTAGGTTCGTTTAAATCTGATTAGATCAAGAGGCATATTTCAAAAATTTTCTCTTAGATCTAACATTTTTTAGATCTAATTTTATGATCTAATAAATGAAAAAATTAAATTAAATTAAATCTAAATTAGTTTTACCTTGATATGGGTAATCCGATTACCCGTTGATGATCTTGCTGATTGCTTGAGGTTCTGAATCTAGCCATGCAAGCATCTAACCTCTACCGATATCCACTCAGGTTGGATCTAGAGATCTTCTTCTTCTTTATCACATCTCCAAAAGTTAGATCTAGATCTGATTTGGAGGATCTTTAAAACTCTTTCTGAAGATCAGCAGTCGTCTCTACAGCAGTGCTGCCTTCTTCCTTTCTCGTCAGCCTTTTCTTGCCTAGATCGCACCAAACTGAAGGCCCAACCTCCTTGGGCATAGAGAGGAGAGAGATGATCAGAAGATGGCATGGAGGAGGGAGAGAGGCAGCCTTGGGGTATGGGCTAAGAGAAACTCACATAAAGTTGGGCGTAGATAGAGTTTATTTATAGACCCTGCTACGCCATGTAGTGCTGCATCATTCCGGCCAATCGCATTGCTTCATGCAATCAGATCTAAATTTGATTGGTGGGATGACATCATCTGATTCAATCAGATGAGAGACCCATAGATTCATCCTTAGATAGTGCCTTAGACTGATCAAAGCCTATAGATAAGGGTCACCTAGTTTGAATCCAAGAAGCAACCTAGTCCCATCCATATGGAACTCCAGTGTTTATCCACATGAGGCGCACACCTAGGATGGCGTGCACCCTCCATCTACCTACCAAATGGTAGGTGGACTTGGTCAAAAAGTCTCTCCTATGGGTGCATGACATATGGGCAGATGTTTAAGGATCAAAGGTCAATGTTTGACCAAAGTCAAAGGATAAGAATTAGTAGGTGACGAATAATGGCAGGTATTGTCTCAAATTTATCTCATAAATTAAGACAACCCTTTTCTAATCTAGACAAGCTCTAGTCAGACCAGGTAAAGATATCTGAGTGAGCAAAAATATATTTGGCTCAGTTAAGACAACTTTTAATGATAGAAAAAGAAGAATGTTAGGCTCAATCATGTGCTAGCACGATTTTCCTGAACCTAATTGAATCTAATTCAAATCAATTAAACTGGGTTAGTCCAATTGATGATGTCCAGATCCAAACCCTTGTTTGTGTGATCCAGTTGGGTTCAGTTCTGTATGGTAATGGGATATGTCGTGATCCCTATCATCAACATCATCGAAACTCCTTTCGATGGATCATAACTCTTCTGATTTAGACAACTAGAATGATCAATCATCTAAATTATTCTAATTGCTTCCAAAATTAACCTGTGACACCTAGCAGTATATGGTGGCAACCCATCAAATCTAAAAATGAACCTCTCGATGTAGCTACTTGTGTGATTATGTTCTTCTATCTTGAGCTCCGATTAGATTAGGGTTAAGGTAAACTCGTCAAACCCTAATTTCTATCATATGATTTAATCATTCGATTCAAGTCTGATGTGAAAACCTTAATAGAAACTCTTTCTATTATTTCACTCTCTACCATGGCCATGGGCTTATGGACTTGATTCTCATGATCATCATAGGGCTGCTCCTCATCCACCGAGGTAGTTAAATTTCATCTTGGTGCAATCCAATTCCTACAATGAATATGCTATAGCCAACATACACCTCAGGGTTTCGAATGACTAGGAGACTGAGTCATGGTGTAGTCAAACTATAACACCCTCAAGGTAAACTACCGATGCACCTTAGGTCAAAGAACTAGACACACCACTACAGCTTTGAGTCAGTAATCGACGAGAAGGTAGACTTCCTTATGACTACTCAAGGTGGTCACGCTCGATGCCCTCATTCTCTAATGGATACCTATACTCTCGCTTCGATGTCTCTACACCGCAGACTCAAGATTCATTTACTATGAAGAAGCGATTATACATGAACCTTTCAGATCAATCAACATCCTTATGATGATCCTACGATCAGGAGCATTTTATTAATTAATAATAAAAATTCTTGTCTTAAATTTTCAACTCTTGAAAATAAGAATTATCATTACCATTAACTCAAGGGATGTGTTATAGACACTAAATACATAGATGTGATAGAAAATAACTCATTTTATTATTTATAATCAAAATTATAATTTTATCCTTAGAAGTGTATTACAAGTGTTAGTCAATTCTGGCTTCTAGAGCACACATATCTAACAGCTGAATCTATCGAACATGGTGCTATAGGTTCACTATTGGATGATTTACATTAGGATGTTAGCTTAAATGTATCCATGAGTACTAGTGCATCTCAAGGTAGTTCTGATCATGAACATAATATTAATGAGGTAGAAAGGACTTCTAAATAGTTTGCAAAGCTTGTAAGGGATGCACGAGAGCCACTCTATCCAAATTGTGTAAAGTTCTCTAAGTTAGAATTTTTAATTAAATTGCTTCATATTAAAACTATGAACTGATGGAGTCAGAAGTTGTTTGATCAAAATTTGGCATTGATTAAAGCAACTCTTTCTGATGGATTTAGACTTTCGAAATCATATTTTGAAGCAAAAACATACATGCGGGAATTAGGACTTGGCTATATTCCTACAGATGCCTACAAAAATGATTGTATATTATTTTATAAGAAAAATGAATAAGCAAGTGAATGTCTGTAATGCAGTGAGTCTAGGTTCAAAATTGATAATAGGAAAGGAATGAAGATACTTCATAAGGTTTTGAAGTATTTTCCATTGATTCCAAGACTTCAAAAGTTATATATATCCACAAAGATAGTTAAAGAAATGAGATGGCATCATGAGCAACGAGTTTTAGAGAAGAACATACTTAGCTACCTGATTGACTCTGTAGTATGAAAAGACTTTGATACAAAGCATCCGCTATTTATGAGTGACCCACACAATATCTGGCTTGGTCTAGCGATAGATGGATTTAATCCCTTCGATAATTTGAGTACTTCCTACAACATGTGGCCTACAATGCTAGTTGTACATAATGTGTCACCTTGAAAATGCACGAAAGAGCAATTTATTTTTATGTCACTATTGATTTTAGATCCAAAAGCACTAGATAATAAAATTGATGTATATCTATGACCCTTAATCGATGATCTGAAGAAGCTATGGAAAAATGGAGTATAGACATAATTCTATCAGTCAAAAAAATTTTAAGTTGCATGCATCTATTTTATGAACCATAAATAATTTTTCTACATATGAAAGCTTATTTGGGTGGAATGCCAAAGGATATCTGGCATGTTCAATTTTCAACAAGGATACGTCCTCCTTACATTTAAAGCATGGAAGAAAAAACTGCTTAATGGGTCATCGACGGTTTCTAACTGCTAATCACTCTTGGAGGATCCATTATAACTAATATATTGATGGTTAGTCCGACCAACGTCTGCCACCTAAGAAGTTAAGTAGAGCAAGAGTTTTAGAACAACTTGAAGCCATTGGAAATGTGAAATTTGGAAAAGCATTGGATACTCACAAGTGGAAGCATGCTGAACCAAAGCTAAATTGGATGAAGCGAAGTCTATTTTTCGAACTATCGTACTATAAGCTGCTACTACTTCATCATAACCTGGACATAGTGCATATTGAGAAGAATATTTATAATAATATCATCGGCACAGTGTTGAACATCGTAGGAAAAATAAAAGATAATTTAAAAGCTCATCTTGATTTGCAAGAAATGGGAATATGGCTAGAGTTGCATTTAGTTCATCGAGGTGATAATTTTTTTATGCCACCTGCATGTTATTCATTATTTGGCGAGGAGAAGAAGAACTTCTATGGATGGCTTAAAATCGTAAAGTTTCCTAATACTTATGCTTCAAATGTATCGTAGTGTGCTAGCAACAATGATGACAATATCTCTGGCACGAAAAGTCATGACTCCTATGTTATGATGCAGCGCTTGCTTCCTGTGGTGATGCATGGCTATCTGAGTGGTGATGTTCAAGCTACTTTGATTGAGTTGGAAGTGTTCTTTTAAGAGCTGTATTGCCAAAAACTCAAGATTAATTTAATTAAAAAATTTGAGAAGGATATTGTGCTCATTCTTTATAAGTTAGAAAAAATCTTTTCACCATTATTTTTTGATGTTATGGTGCACCTAACTGTTCATCTTCCAAACAAAGCTGCTCTGGCCGATCCGGTGTATTATCGATAGATGTATCCTATTGAAAGATAAAAAAATTATAATCTTTTTGACATATTAGTTGTAAGATGTAAATGTATTAGTTAAGTTTAAATTATATTTTATTTACTAATTTTTATGTATCTTAAAAAAATGTGCGCAACAAGGCATGGCCTAAAGGGCCCATAGCGGAAGCTTACATAGCTACAGAGTGTCTCACATTCTGCTCGATGTATCTTGATGATATTGAAATAAGATTTAATCATGCAGATCATAATGCAAATCATGAATAAGATGATGATGAACCGACATTATTCATATTCAAACAAACAGTTTGACCTATGGGTGGAAGAAGATTTGAGTTTATGGATGTGAATGAGCTATCCAAGGAACACTTTCATATTTTAAATAATTAGAAGAAATTAAAGATTTAATTGAGTAAATGCTATCTTAGCATAATTTTAGTATCTAACTATTTTTTTCACGTTGATATAAAATTAAAAATCATAATTTATTTCATTGAGCATAAGAATATACTATCCAAAGAGAATAGTACAAATATTGATGATCAACATAGGAGAAAATTTGCAAAATGGTTTGGAGACCATGTAAGTTTCACTAGTGTTAAATTATATTTTTATAATTATGCAATTAATTACTTGTACCAACATAATTTTTAATGATATATTATAGATAAAATCTAAGCATTTCAATAAAGAAGAGGGTGCAACTGATGAGTTGTATGATTTAGCATATGGTCCCAATCAAAAGTTTAACTACCATGCATCCTGTATCATTGGAAGAATGAAATTTCATACAAGAGAGCTTGAGATGCAAAGATGGATCAAGAATA
>QRFJ01003360.1:42911-112071 GCA_006176705.1 Cocos nucifera | reverse complement strand
TAGTGGGATTACTATGATAGGATATGTAGGAGAAGAGAAGATTGAATATCTTAGTGATTGATAGATATTCATAGAATCGAAGTATGGGTCCAAGAATATGGTATTCTTTTTTTAGTATGAATGTGGGATATTAGCAATAAGATGATTGGTATTCATATCGATCCATACTTTACTAGTATAAATTTTGCACAAACATGATACCAAAATGAGCCATATATATATTAGCAACTCAAGTGAAACAAATAATATATTTAAAGGATCTAAAATATCGAGATGATTGGCATGCCGTACAAAGAATAATACCTAGAGGCGTATATGACATACCAACCCGACTAGAGATGGACGATAATTCAGATCTACATGAAGAGAAAGCTTTTCAAGAGGAAGAACAAATATTGACTGAGCTCCTTGTTGACGAAGAACATATGATAGCTCCTTTGAATAGGGTTGATCTGCTGTCCAATAAAGTTGAAGCTGATTTTGTATTTAAACTTGATAATTCGAAGGGCGACGATCAGTTCATAAATGATGATGAGATAGATGACAATACATTAGTCGATTATATGATTCAGAGGAGGACCTAAAAATCGAAGAGGATATGGATATTGATAAGTAGATCTATATTCCTTGTTGAATCTTTCTTGCAATAATGGTATGCAATACAATTCTATTCATTAGCATTTATATATTTTTTTTATTATTATTTATTATTATATTTATTTATATGTCAATTTAGTTATATGCATAATTTAAGCATTGCAGGTATGGTGCCAGGAGAGAAACGACAACGTTCGAATTCCCAGCCTACCCCTAGGCCTTTCTCCATTTCTACTGCTACACCATCGGAGTCACCAGAGGGCCCTATAAAGGTGGATCCGAGTGAGATGGGCTTGAGTGGTATTTAATATTTTTTATATAATAAATTTAATTTTAATTTATCTATTAGATTATAGATAGCTATCATACTAATAATTTCTTAATTATTCTTTCAAGCCATTCTCTATCGATGGTGAGGCAAGGGTGAGGTTCTTCGGCAAGGGCGAGGTTCGTCGAAGAACCTCACCCTTGAGCATTGGAGATTGAGCATGAGGGACAGTATCTCCGCATCGAGATTCTGCTAGGCTACATTAGGCCTATTAGGGATGGTGTAAGCCATGGTAGACTGAGCTGGGCATCATATGCCATAGCTTTGCCTCGACGATGCCTTTCGATTGGCGTCAGGTTACATAGGCTCAAATGAAGATCTTCTATAGGGTAAAATAATATTATTCAAATATTTAATTAGCATATATTTGTTATAATATTGTTATTGATGGGCTATATTTGATATTATTAATTTCGAGCAATGATCGCATGCTGCGAGCTGTAGATGATCGTCTATGTTCACATTTCAAGAGTACTAATATTGCATTCATCGCCACCGGTATGCTGTAGTGCACGACCAAGGGGTGGAGGCAGCGCGATAATGGCCACATGATAGCATCAGTATTGAAACTAGATGGTCATATGCTACACGTACCAAGACCCAACATATCAGATAAGTCTCTTTTATCTAGAGTTAAATTTATTTATTTTTAAATTTAGTTACTTACATACTAATTTGATTATTAACTATGCAGGATCAATGTGCTAAGAATGCCACAAATTGGGTGAGACAGATAGTCTTGCATTATGAGGGTCGAGGCCATTTGCTCGCCATATGAGTAGATGGTAAGTAATTTTTATTTAGCATATTTTAACTATTTAACTATTAAATTTTTTATTAATTATTCTCAAATTATAGAAGAGTGGCGAGCTTTCTAGTAGGACAAGATCTTACCAATAATCACCAGCGATGGTCAAGAACTGGAGTAGGAAGCCAGGAGCTTTATGTAAGTTTTCCAACTATTTTTTTGTAGGCATTTTGATTTTTAGCACAAACTTAGAATAGCTATAACTTTAAATTCAGGATCGTATGATAGACATTAGATCCCAGCCTATCCCTGAGGGCACAACCGTACCCATAGATAATGAGATTTGTGATCAGTGCTTGGTATGAGATCCTATTATGTTAGGAGCTAGGACATGGATCAGAGCTCCCATATCTACACGTTCATCCAAGACTAACATCCATGCTACATGCGGTGTTCGACTGGTAAGAGATATAGAGATAGGTTATTGAGGATCGACAATGGATACTGAGTTGACTCACGCATTGATGAGTACAGCTATTTCAGACGTAGATGATAGAGTTGAGGTGTAGATATGCAACTGATGAGACAGCAGCAGGCTGGTTCAAGCTCCATTGAGCGCTCCCCTCCTTCGACCCGTTCTCCTCTCTAGATACCGATGCTTGATGGCTAGTTTCTATTTTTGTGTATTTTTTATTTTTATTTTAGATCTTTTGTATTTACAAAAAATAGTTTCTATAATTATATTTTTTATATAATGAATGATGAAATTCATTTATGAATTTATTATGGGGATTTTTTATTTTAATATTATAAATTATTAATATAAAAATATTAAAATTAAAATTTAAAAATATTATTTATATTCATTTAAAAAATAAATTTAGATGTAATTTTTATGATGAAATTTTTTCTATCATAAATAATTATTTATTTATGTTGAAAAAATGTCATCATAAAAAGTCTGTGATTTGCATCAAAAAAAAAATAGTTAAAAGTATCTTTGATAATTTTAACTAAAAAAAAAACTATACTTTTCCACTTATCTATTCGTTCTTTGACGCTGTCCCGACTGATGAGCACCACTTAGGCAGGCCTGCATGAGACTCCGCTAGGATCTGCAGCGCTTCAGTAGGCCCTAGGCACTGATGTAAGGTTAAAGCTTTCACCCATGCTACGAGTCTGCGGTCAAGCGCAATCTGAGATCCCTCTTCGATAGACATGAACCAGGCGAGTCCGAATCCCTTTCTGTTTTGTCAGCTGATCCTACGAGCTTTCATAGAAAGCCTATATCTTATAGCGCGTACAAGGACAAGTGGTGGGCAATCTTTTCTTCGCTCTTTGACCTACCATAGATCCTTAGTGGTGGACCGATCGACCTCAAGCCCTATCGTCAAAGACAGACTCTTTTGGTGCAATGAGAGAGGTACTTTCAAAAAAGTCAGTGGTAGGTTGTTCTCCTCAAGCAGTAGGGCGACAATCCAATCCTGAGCTTCGTCAATAGGCGTCCAATCCTGGGAAAAAGGTAGGGTAGAATCGCCGAGTCGTCTAGCACCGTCCCCTGCCTCAACTCCACAATCACAATCATTTGTAAAAAAAGGTGGTTTGCTGCTGATCCTTTCCCCGGCATTGGAAAGACCTGACAAACAATCCTTAGATTGGGAAATGTGCCAGATGGAGGTTTTTCTGATTGTTGACGTACTGACTCATGATCCGCTTATTGAGATCTATGATCCTCCGTGGGGTAGGGGACTCTTCTTCCCCAGTAGTGAAGATCACAATTCTTCTTTCTCTCATACATATTCAAGTTCAAAGTATCGAATGCCTCTCGTGACATGAAGAGGAAGTCCCAAACTGGGATCAGAGCTTTTTTCGTCAAACAATCATGATTGGCAAGCCCCGAAGAGTCAAGGTCTCGAGTTAGGGGAGGTCAAACAAAAGAGTCGAAGATTGGTTCATCCAAAGGTTGAGGGTGGCCGGGAGAAGTCATTGGACAAGAATGGGGACCTCTCCCTCTAGCTTTCGCTTTGAGTCCTTTCCTTACGTCGAGAAAAGCAAAAGCTTCAGTCAGCCCCTTTCTTCCTATTCTATGGGAACTGACATTTGTTCGAAGAAAACCCTTTTGACACCTCTGCTTTCCGTCCATGGTTGGTCGATCTTCTTTCCCCCATCCATATGGATATGGAATAGAACGAGCTCGCTTCATGATTTCGTGACATACCAAGTAAGGGATTGTTAGAAGAAAGCTCCTATAGTGGACAGCTATAGCCTACTAGGTTGGGTGCTTGTTTAAGGCCATAAAGTGCTCGCTTGAGGCGGCAAACATACTCAGGATGATCAGTGCTGACAAAGCCTGGAGGTTGCTCCATGAAAACTGTCTCCTTAAGATAACCATGGAGAAAAGCATTTTTGACATCCAGCTGTCTTACAGACCACTTGTTCATAACAGCCAACGCAAGAACAAGGCGAATAGTAGTAGGCTTAATAACCGGACTAAAGGTTTCATCGAAATCAATACCAACCAGTTTGTTGTAGCCTTTTGCAACTAGTCTTGCCTTAAACCGTTCAACCGACCCATCTGCCTTTAGCTTGGTTTTGAACACCCACTTCGAACCAACAACATTCATCTCTGGTTTCTAGGAACAAGATCCCATGTGTCATTATGATGAAGTGCACTAAGTTCTTCTTTCATGGCCGCATACCAATGAGGACTATTTAAAGCAGAACCAACTGAACGTTTCCCAAGAGCTAGTGCTCTGATACCATGAAAGAGTTGGAAATACTTTAAGCAGATTGGGTGATGGATGTGTATTTCAATGTGAGAGATCATCTGTTTAAATAGAATAAAAGAAGGCCCCTTGGGCGTTACACATGGAGTAATTACATGAGAGTGAAATCTGTAATCGTAATCAAAGTAATTATTAGCTCCTATCTTTCTAGAGACATATGGAAAATGGCCCCATCCTTGAGTCTGTTTTCCTTTAATGGATCTGGTGGGGGGAGTAGGAAAGGAAGGATTCGATCCAGCCCAGAGTCAGGGAGGGAAAACCAATCTCAGAAGGGAAATCCGGATGAAAGGGCAAATTCCTTTGATTCTTGGTTAGCTGACTAAGGGCGGATGGGGATACTGATGCTGAGGCCGAGGAGATGAAGGTGACTTGGTCGGTTCGCTACTCTCTTTTCAGCCATTCTTGTATGCGTGTAGCCTAAGCCTACCTTTCGATTGGACTTGCTCCAGATCTTTTGACACCCGCCCATCTTCCTTCCCATTCTGGTAGGTTGGTACACTGGTGGATTGACGTATTGTAAGTAGTCCCCCTTCATGTTAAGTGCAGTTCGTCGTGGTCGCCGAACAAAGGCCTTTTCCTTACTTGCACGCGATCTTATCTGGAGCCTTTTAGTAGTATTGGATCCTTTTATGCAATTATGAAGTTCTGTTAGGTTCTTATCTTGTCTTCTATTCAACTTGGATCTAATTTCATTTCAAACTACAGTACTAAAACTTTAGGAAGCTCACTTCTACCTTTTCTTTTCTTGTTTGTTCGGGGAGAAATAGAAACTGTAAATGTAAATGTATAGAAGACTCTCGATGGATTGGTTGTAATGTTAACGAGGTTGTATATAATCCAATGTTCAGTGAGATGACTTTCCTACTGACTGAATCGCTTGAATTAGTTGAAGGAAAGGAGGCTTCTGGCTCGTCTGGTCTCACTGGAGAGGAGAGTTTTGACTGCGAGGGAGGCAGGGGCGCGTCTGGTGGTATCGTATATAAGATCACGGCTGCATTTAGGAGTGATCTTTCCCTCGTCTCTCCCTTTTCGGGGAATGGCTGCAATCACAAGCAAGTGATTGAATGAGTGGGGGGCCCCGAAAGCACATGCAGGATAAGCAGGTGTTTCAGGAGACGGTCTAAAAATGGGTCCGGTCCAGAAAGAGAACTCTCAACAAAACTAAGCTGGAACTAATCAAGATCAATAGGAAGAGGAGTTAGCTAGGAATCTATTGACTAAGTTCATGCCACGACGATCCATATGGAAGGGAAGTTTTGTTGATGCATTCCTGTTGAGAATGAAGAAGAAGAGAGATCTTCTTTTGAGCAGGAAAATTTGGTCACGTAGATCTTCTATTTCGCCGGAATTCGTTGATTGCTCCGTACTCATTTACAATGGAAAAACTCCTGTTCGTTGTAAGATCACTGAAGGAAAGGTTGGTCATAAATTTGGAGAGTTTGCTTCTACACGGAGACGAAGACCTTCGAGAACAAATAAAGGAAAGGGAAGAAAGGGGAAAAGGTAAAGTCTAAGCGCATATGGCACGAAAAGGAAATCCGATTTCGGTAAGACTTGATCTGAATCGTAGTTCAGATCCAAGTCGGTTCAGTGAGGGGAGAGCACTTAGACAATTCACTTTGAGTACAGGGAAGTCTGCTGGTAGGAATTCCTCAGGGCGTATTACTGTTTTTCACCGAGGGGGTGGATCGAAGCGATTGAAGCGAAGAATTGACCTGAAACGAAGCACTTCGTCTATGGGGAGAAAAAGATGTTTTCAATTTGTTTCAATTGAAAAACAAATTGTAGCGATTTATGCAGCTGTCAAGGGATTCTGGGGGCGAATGCCACGTTTCCTAAAGACTTTGCTCCTTTATTTGCTTTTTTGTTTTATCAATTCGGTTCTCTTCTCCTGCTTGGGCATCCAAATGCCATTTCCTTCCATTTTCATCCACTGTCTCTGTGAGGGTTCGGACAATGAAGATTCCAGTGGGGATGGGCTTGCCCAACAACTCTCACAGGTCGAACATGCGCCCCATACTCTTCGAGAGAGAGTAAAGAGAGAGCTACGTGTTCTCTTTAATATCGGCTATGAGAGGGAACGAAAGGAGTCCAAAATTGCCGAAATTATCGAGACTCTAGCTATCGATACTTCCTCGGAGGCCTTTTTGGAATTCTTCTTAAAAAGAATAAATGAACTCCAGGCGGAACACTTCAACGGGGGTCAGCATAAAAGGTTCGCCTTTTCGACTAAAGCACAAAAAGAAAGACTTTATTCAGCGCTTTGGGAGTTTAGTGGGAGGGGTGGTAACAACGATGAGTAAATTTTATAGTAGGCTTGCGTTCATCCTCCAAACCAACTAAACTGGGGAGGCGGAAATGAAATTGTAGGGTGGGGGAAGGGGGAAGCTCCAGGAAGGCTTCGCTCGCTCGCTCAATTCGCTCTAACGCTCGTTTACGAGTGGAGTGAAACAGCCCTTATTGAAGTAGGGCGAGGCCTTACTACACGAGCTCGTAAGTCAAGCACGGAACGAGCCTTGTCTACGAAGCTTCGCTTCCTCGTCTTGCTTGCTTCTGGCGAAGCTTAACGCACTATAACATAGGCATTATGGTATGGTAGGAAGGCCGACCACTACATAGGAGCGATAGCGAAGCCAAGCCGTATAAAGGCGAGCAGCCCTTATAGCAATAGCAAACGGCCTACTTATAGCCTTTATTTTTTCCCTTTCTTCGGGGACTTCAACGGGCCTTACTCCCTAAAGAGAGTGAAGTGACCTGTAAGCGAGTGAAGGAGCTGGTCATCATGGAATATAGTATATGTAGGTGCAGGTTTTCCTAGAGCGAACCTCCATGTGTGTTATACGTTATGATCCGACATTAAGAATGATTTACTTAATCCTGGTTTCGATACGCCAATAGGGTTAGAGTAGCAAACAGGAAATCTCAATTCCAATTCCAAGAAAGCTGTTGGGAAAAAAATAAAGTATTTTTGAATTGGAATGTGCATGCCGATCTGTCATGTCGTTAACTGACCGATTTGTTATATTAAACATATATAAATCGACAGTGGAAAAGGCACTGGTTGTGCGGGATCATTATGACTGGAGGAAGCCCATTCGACAACCATAATAGGCGCACGCACCGGATCACGCACGCTAAGAACACAGCGGATTAGAGGGTCCGATTCCTCCGTCGCAGCAAATTTCAGTGAAGACCCTTTCTGTTGATTATTAAGCCGTTGAAAAAGCGGTCGATCCAGAAGTGTCTCTAGCAGTTGCATTTTCACCAGGGGCATACATAGGCGGAGGAATTCAACGGTTGATTCAGTAGTTTCCGCCATACCTTCCATTACCAATGCGCCGCCATACCCTTCTTTGGTCCAGCAGTGGTGGATCGATCTTCCATTGCAGTGGATTAATTAGCCCAGCAGACTATAGCTTCGACATTCACATAGCCCACTCATTGGACCTCTATCTGGCGAACACTCGGGACATGGTAGGGAGTGGATTGGAACACTTGGTCGGGGCAAGGTAATGGCACTGATGGATTAAGTCATATTACTTCCTAGCCTACTTAGCCTAGCTATCCATCGTTGGGAACATGGCAACTCGTATCATCTTTTTCTCATACTAGCTATGTGGAACTAATGGTCCACACTTTTTTGTCTATTTACTCGCCTAAAAATCTTTGCCACTACACAACTACGCAATGGCTGCTTCCAACTAGCTGACACTCTCGCTTTCCAGGACAGATGCATCTAGAACCAATCTCGCGTACAGTCCATCTGGGGCTACCTTACTTAAGTAGTTTCCGCTTGCCATTCGGTTCTTAGGCCAGGCCACGTAGGCACTACCTCCCTTGGAAAAGAAGATCCTTCAACCTTCCCCACTGCCATTGCTTCTGATTAAGCCGATTCTTCGGCATAAAAAAACTTAGGATTTGGGATTGAAAAACCTTCCCCCGGATCAAGTAAATAGGCTTGCCCGACCTTGTTCTTCGTTATCACTCCCCCCTAATAGGGCAAAAAGGGCTCCCTACCCCGAAATCGAATTAAGAATTCCTTTGCTTGGAACATTTGCATGGCAAATAATATGAATCATTCCAATGTGCTTCTCTTCTAGCTCCAGCATACCTTTCATCTGTGAAATTGGTTCTATCTTTTGCCTATACTTCCTTGGAGTTGGCAAATAAACACCGTAGAGCCGAGAGTGCTCCAAGATTGAAGTTTGAGTTTGCACAAGGCAACCCTAAGGAGGTTTGATTCTATGGTATAAGTGAGTGTTGAAGTCCTTCAAATTGGCTGGGCGTTCCGTACCGAACTAAGATAGTCGAAGTTTTTTCCTTCTCATACACATCTTCGATGCATCGTCTGATTTCAAGTCAGCAGCATTAGAGCATTTGGGCGTTCAAAGACACGTTTGGACTTCGTTAGAAGCGAACTTAGCCGAGTGGCAGGAAAGGTTGAACAAGACTGTGCGTTCCGGACCTGATTGAGAAAGAGCGTTAATAGTTGTGTGTGTCGTACGGGGAATCGAGTTCGCACTCCCATGTTGCCCTTAAAAAGGGGCTTGACTTTCAGTAACTTCTTTCACTCGTTCTGTCATCTCATTTCAGCTTTCAACCGCATTTCCACCACGATTTTTATCCAAACGAGAAGCTTTGGCTAGCCGTTCACTCACCCTCGATGGTCTGCCATTTAGTTCGTTCGTTGTAGCAGAGCGAATAAGGTGTCATTTTCAGTCGAAATTCCTTGTATGAAAATGGCATTGATGAGTTGGAGTAAATGCTAATAACATAACATAATGGTCTCTGATGCCGTTATTGGCCACCCCGTGGTTTGGCTGCCAAAAGGACCACGTGGGTTGGGTGAAGGCACAGTTCTATGTTCTGAATTTCCAACTGGAGATTCTGGAATGGTTCTTTATAGTCTTTTTCTTATCTTCCTATCAACACACACCAAGATAGGTTTTGGTACGAAGTACCGGAGTGTGAGATCAGCTTACATTAGTCTTTCTTTCAGCGAAGTAGAAAACGACCCCTTTCGAATTGATTTTCCATTGAGTTATCAGTCTGGTCTTGTTCCGCTCGTATGCCTTTCTTTTGTGCTGCTGGCGGCGCGGGTCGTTTGGCGGGCCGAGGGATTGGGTCTTTTAGGGGTTTTGTAAGGTCGTCAACTTGTACAGAACCGACGGGGAACTACCAAGCCAAATAGGGTTAGGCGCGAAACAGTCAGCACGGCAGTATTAAGAAAAACACAGTACCGGGGAGGACCCCGAACCACCTACCACTAGAATTTGTTAAGCGTGCGTGCCCCACACCCGAAAGTCACTCACTCCCAGAGGGATTGCCAACAAGGATTAGTGTCTCCATTAACTACGACATTCCTTTTTGAAACGAAAGAAAAGCTTTTCACCTTCTCCTTTCCCATCGCTTGAAGTTGGAGTCCTAAAGTAATCCATTGCTAATCCATTTTCCCATACATCCATTGGGAGGGCCCAACCATCTAATTGAGTTCCATCCAGTCATACCGTAATGGTATCCCATTAATCAATATGTTGTCTCACCTTTCTAACCTAAGGTTTATAAGGGACAACAGGTGGCTAAGGGGACTAAGACTAGAAGTTCTGCCCTTTCCTATCTCCCAAAATAGGATTACCTGGAATGCCGAGCTATCAAACTAAGAAGCCAACGAAGGAAGAAGCTAAGGGTCCTATTCCTATCATTCCTCCCCGTCCATATGCTCTCCAGGGCGGCTATTCTTACCTGTTCTGTTGTCTTCGATGCATTGAAAGTTGGACTTTCTTTACTTTCAACTGTCCTTAGGCAATACATCATCAGGCAAGTTGAAAAGCTTTGGATAGCTGGTTCTAATTCAAAAGAAAATGGGTTCTAGGGTTGGGCTTTTCTAGATAGAGCGTGAATAAGGCAGAATACGTCTGTTATTTTAGGCATATATAGCTTGGAGTGAAAGCAGTACTACCATAGGGCCTATCCCTATGAAAGGGATATATTGATTTCTTCCCCTTTCCCTATGTAATATGACCCCACCCAATCTATTAGCAGCATATTGATTATTCTTATTCGATGGCGGGCCAGTTGCTCCTATTGCTAAGCCCTTCGCCTTTTCCAATTTCCTTTTGATAGCGTGTTAAGCCATTTTTGAAGGAGTTTCAAGTAATCCAGTTGGCGCGAAAGTTGCAGTTGTTGTCTTGGATAGCCAGTTCTAGGACAAGCCAATAAGCTCTTAAGCTCTACGAGTTTTCAAGTGATTTTCTCTCCTGCCAGCCCTAATAGAAATAGAATGCCTCTCTCGCCTATTGATTAGAGTCAAGTCTCGTTCTTTCATCCCTCTCTTCTCAAGCTTCAAATCCTGTTAGATGAGTTAAGAAAGCCAGTCCTAAAGGGAAGAACCTAGCGGACATAGAAGGAAAAGCTATCCCACCACATTGATTTTGACACCCGTACTTGATTTTCCCGGAAAGGTTAGTACCCGTTGTTAGTCTTCAAAAGTAAATAACCTATTAGATCCAGTTTTGCCCTAGCTAGTCTTCGAGAAAAGCAGCTAGCAAGCAGGAATCGACATCACCAATGAACGTCCAGTTGTCTGGTTTTGAAAGGCTATGGTTTGTAAGTAAGATAGTCCCAGAGGGTTAGGTTTCGACGTAAGCATGTAAGGGGTTCAGCCCTTCTTTACGTTTACGTGCCTATATAACGAGTTTACAGCTCTTATAGGCTTTCTAGCGCTGCTTTCAAATGCAATGATTGGGCCCCCTAGACCTGAGGTCTTCACTTCAATTGCGAAGTCAAAGTCTGCTGCAATTGGCAATTTCATTGGATAAGTATTGGTTGTCGTAGACTCCCCCCGCTCACGCTAGCTAGTCTTTTTTCATTGATCTTCTGCCCGTCTATCTCTTTCCGGTAAAATGTGCCTATCCAGGGACGTGTAAAGCAGCGGTAGATCAACATAGGTGTGAACAAAGCACCATTCCGTCAATTCGTAAATCTACAATAGCTATAAGAGTCTTTTGACAGAACCATCTCTTTAGTCGACAATGCCCTTCCTGAACATCCGGATTGGGATGAATCATTTACTCCTATGGATGTTAATGGTAAGAATGCTATTTTTTTTTTCCATTTTGACGAGTATTACTAATGGACAATAGACGAAATCCCTTCTTTCGTACTACTTGACCGACTCCTCCTCAGTCTGACTGCCATCTTACATCGGTCTTTCCTTGTCTGCCGGTCCACGAGAAGAAGCGTGATCTCGATTGGCTTGAAGCTGACTTGAAGAAGGGGAATTTCGCCTCACTACTAATATTTCCAAGGAAGACTATATATAGCCCTTGTTGGGAGAATCCGAAGAAGAAGAATCGGACTACAAAGATCATGAAAGAGACCAACATACTAAACAAGGTTTCTTTTCGAAGGGCATGATTTGCCCCTTGTGCTAAGGGTTGTGCCCCTTCTCATTCATAGTAGTCAAGTGCCGATCAAAAATGAAGTGGGAATTTATTCGACCTACCTTTCTTGCTTTCGAGTCAGTGAACTTGAGGAGCCAGTGAGCTTTCAATGATCCCCATTAGCTTGTAGAAGAGCCTCCGCTTTTTGATTCCTGTCCTTTTTCTTTTACAAGTTCTCTATCACTTATTTTTTGTCGACTTAGTAGCGAACCTTCCTTTGTTTTCCGTGGAACGAGGCCCTCTGTCCCTGCATCTGTATTTGCTCTTGATGTTGAACCTGGCTCTGTCGGTCTCACTGGCCTATGAAAGCCTTTCCTTTCGTCTTAACTTGACTGATCGATTGAGCTTGCCCGAAAGCACTTCACCGGTCTGCTCTAACTAACAGGCTCAACCGACCCTCTTTTCTTACTCTGGTCAACGAAAACCGTCTTTTTCGCGCCTTTCTGGTTAAGTAAAAAAATGGACGGATACTGAGATTCGATTCCCTTGAAAGGTCCTTTTTTAGTGGATGCCTGGGATTGAAGGCTCAAAGGAGAGGAAAACCAAAGAGGATAGGCGGCTTAAGTCTACATCCTGAAGGTCAAGAAAGGCGTGAGCCTCTAAAACCTTATTATTTATATATTATTTAATTTATTTTTATTATATTATTTAATATATATTATTATTTATTTATTATTATTTAATATATATTATTATTATTGTGACCTATTTTAAAGATTCCTTTCTTACTTGACTGATCACTCTCTCAAACTCCGCTGTGAATGCGATATCAGTAGCAAGTTGGCTTCCACCCCGGTGACCGGCCTAAGAATAGGCACCTTTGGGCGAGATCTACTTTGTTATCTTGGCTACCTTATTCGCATTAGAAGCAATGGGTTATCCGAGAGAGTGAATCAGCTATGTTCTATATACGCAATTATGAAAGAAAAGAGAACGATTGGTCAACTAATTCCTGCTGTCTCTGGGACCAGTAGCTTCAGTCGAATATCCATTTCAAATTAAAAGTATGCGGAGCGGTAGGGGCATCATCCCCGGGACGGGCCACCCACAATTCCAGCTTCTCCTTCCAATTCCGCTCGCCCCGGTCCTTGATCGAAGGTCTGGTATCCGCACCGACGCGACTACTAATTCAAAGGCATGCTCATCAAAGAAGGTAGTGTCTTCTGCATTGCGCTAAATGAAAAAGCCTATTTATTCCCATGTCTTTCTTGGTTGGACAAACCCTACCTCCTCCCGTCTTGCCATCATAGTTGTTCGACCTTGAAGCAAGCATCAGTCTCTGGCTTTCCCGGATGTTCAAGATGTTGTTCTACAGTATCTGTAGCGAGAGGTCTCCCCCTTCGAGAGACAATTGATAGATGAACCCTACTTGTGGAGACATCCCCATACCCATGGGAAGAATGGAACATCTCCCGGCGAGGAGGGAACAAGAGAGAACTGCTTGCCTGGCTTGGAAGCCTTCTTATTCTGAGAATCGAACCTCAAAGACCTTTGGATGGACGGTCCTTTATACTCTGTTGGCTCCCGCATAGAATGAATCTCTTACCGAGTTGGCATCCTCAGGACCAACAAAGAGGAGTTTGTCGAACAAGAGCCACTTCACTTACAGGGATCCTTTATGAGCATCACCAGGCACTACCAGTCAAATCAAAAACTTCCAATTGGTTATTCTCTCTCTATGAAAAGGTAGAGTAGGAATGCTTACTAATAGTAGTATGAATACTATCACAATAGGAGGAACTCCAACAAGAGTCACACCGGACTTGCCTTGCCAGTACGTTACCAAATCAAAGAGTAGGAGGAAGGAGAGACCTAGAAGTCAGAGTCAACATCAAAGTAGGGGGGAAGAGAAAGAAAACTTACCTCGTTGCAGTTATACTGTGAGTAGTCTTACTAAGCTAAGGTACCCGAAAGGTACGTTTCGCGGCCGGGAGTACGAGCGATAAGCAGCTATCAAACGGAACCTTAAAACCAACAAGCCTATCTAAAGGCGCTGTTTGATTAAAGGTTCCATCCATAGGGATCCGGCGTAAGACCGCCATCAACCACTTATGATATGGATACAGCAATCGCTGTTTAATGTAATTGCCTATGGCAAACACTCTCCTTTTCCCTGCTCCCTCAATCACCATAGCCAACCTTCAAAAATAACCTGTGTAATCGAGTTGTGAGAACGTTGGTCATTTTGGACCAACCCACTTCTCGAACCACTCCATGTCATCATGGAAGAACCGAGTATTATCTGGATCTAAGGCAAAACGCACCCGATGCCTCCAGATACCTCCAGATGAGAAGAAAGCGCCCAAGGCATGCTCATGTTGAAGCATGGTACCAAAGGCCGACAATTCGTACGTTAAAGTACAAAAGGCAGATTTTATTGCTTTTCCCCAATATTTAGGGTACAAAGCGTCCTTCGGTATCTTGATGTTCGGAGTCGCTTTCCACGTTGGCTCCCAACTAATCCCTTGTTCTACTGGGATAGTTTAAACCCAGGGTATATACAATCTTATGAGAGTACGTGACCGGGTTTTCACCTGATCACACACCTCTAAGATTGTACCAAGATCTTTTGGTTCAGCTACAATCGAACTAAAAGTACTCTTTGAAACTGGTTTGGCCAACTGAATGACCTTAGCCAGAGAGAACCAAGACAAATATAACTGAACCAGCTGATCCGCCTCGTCATCCCGACGAATTATCTTCCTTCTATGGTAGGCCGGGATTATTCTCGGATACCCGGATCTGGTGAGAGAGACCGGTACAGGTAAGAGACTGGGCACATAATCACCAGCATACGCCTTGGCAAGTGATAAACCACATTGCTTCAGGTATAATGCGGTAAATAGTAACCCGGACTTCTTACACAGCCGGTGTACCTGCTTGGCAAACAGGTATGCAGCGATGCATCTCTCCTTCGTGAAACCGTCGAACACGACCAAGGTTTCTTTTGAAAGCAAACCTATGATCGTGCCAGGATGTTCAAAGATCCTGCGTCAAGAAGGCGTCACCAGGCGGTAAAGCGCTTTGAACAACTGTATAGAGTAGTTCATGTGTGAGTTCTATTCTGTACAGCCAATCTACGGCTCAACTGGGACCTCAGCGAACCAGTAGACTGCCGGGCGAGTGTTGCCACTCCGTATCCCGGGAAGCGCAAGAAAGAAGATTCCCCGCCGTGGGGCTTCGCCAACTCTCTCCTAATCGGACACGGTCATGCCTGTCCGAGGGGGGGCCTCTCAGTGGACTACGCTGAGATGCTCACACACACTGGGAACCACAGAGGTTCTCCACCCCTTTTCGAATTAAAATATGTGAATCTTACCTTACCCATAGGATCAATTTCCAGCAAAAATTTGACCAACCCCATCGCTAGGCCTATTAGGCCTTTAGGAAATCGCTTTAGTGCCGCGCAGCGAGCCAGGGAAGATGCAGCCAAAGTTGCCCAGAGAGCTATAAGTGAAGCGCTGGGAATGGAAATGATCGTAGAGGTAGTAGCAAGAGAGGCCAGGCCGGGAGGCGTGAGTCAGAAGCTTCGGTAGGACGACCGAATGCCCCAAGGAGAAGACGTCACGCGAATAGAGCGAGGGCTCCAGTAGTGGGAGCAGCCCTTATGTGGTGCAAGCAGTAGGAGAAGCACAGATACTTAGGGAAGTGGAGCCATTGTGAAGACTAGCGTAGAGGTCCCTAACTTTTATGGAAGCTGAGACCCCTCCGTGGTCTTAGACAGGTTAGTCGCGATGGACCAGTATTTCGAACTAGAAGAGATTACGGACTCGGAGCGGGTACGTTTCACTACCACGAAGTTGAAGAAAACAAAAAGGCAGGCTTATGGTGAGCACATGTACGACAGAAGAGGGAGCAGGAGGACGAAGCTCAAATCACTCCGCTCCGCTTTCCGCTTGCCGCGCTTCGCACAGCTTCGCGCATGCGAAACGCCTAAGTTCAAAGAACGCGCGTCGCTCATTCATCCAGGAAAGAATGCCTCGTTCGGCTCATTTATCTGATCTAATTTCATGGTAGTAGTGTCCATGCTCTCCAACTACTATTTCCTACTACCCAACCATTAATGCGCGATCATTCTCAAATCCAATTATACCTCCCGTCTTTGTCTCTGGCTGATCAGCACCAATTGCAACTCAAGTTAGACTAGGACCAGCTTATCTTCGCTCTCCAAAGTTCCCCGTCCATCCCAGCTAACCCAAGTATTGGAGGGAAAACCCTAGGCTAATGGGATTGAGGGAATTGGGGAACCATAACCACTCGGAAAAAGATGAGTAACCAGCTATTTTTTTCATTTTCAAAATGTGATGATTTACCCGTGACTGAGCGAAACCATAGTAAGTACAACGAGGGTGATCAAAATGTCAATTCGGAGAGAGGAAGATCGACTAGCCAACCAAAGTGGAGGACCTCCTTAAGATGGGAAGAGGGTTTGACCACTTATAGGAATGTTATTCAATAGCGCACCAAATGCGCGCAATAAAGCAGAGCTAGAAGGAATGAATTCTTGTCAAAAGAATGAAGCTGGAAAAATACGACAGAGCAAGAGCGTACCTAAGCGCGCACTGCAGTTTCCTGCTTTGTTTGGAGGGCTGCGGGAATGGAATAGCCATACCCATTTTCTGATTGGAACATTTTTCGCCATAGCTATTAGAAGCTATACGACTCGGCTCTATTCTCTTAAATAAGGCTTTTCCTTTGCTATTTCCTCTCCCGCATTCGTTGTTTTCCAGAAAGATAGGGTAGTGTACCCCCCTTCCACCACTGTTTTCACCCGTAGAGCTCTGCTCGATCGCCGAAAGGACGAATCCCGGTCGTTCGCGCGTACAAAAATGCCTTCTTGCAAGAAGCATATTCATCTCGATCTGCAACTATAGAAGGATCTTGAATTGGCTGTACCCCCACCAGAAAGTGGGTAGTGCCCTTCCCTCCCACTCGGTCTTGATATGCGAATCTGAAATCTGAACGAAGGACTGACTCGAACAGATCACAGGCCCCTGAGCTCCAAAGGAATCCTTGACTTGAATAGTGAAAGAAAGAAGTATAGCACAATGACTGACTGCACTAGGACTATAACTACATGACTGACTACACTAATAGAAGTAGAGCGCTATGACTGACTATGCTAGTGAGGTATAGAGCAGTATAGCACGGTATAAAGCCGTATAGCGCACTGACTAACTACACTACTAGAGTATAGCACGTAGACTGACTGACTACACTAGTAGTTACCCATTATTCACCCAGAAGGAACAGGGGAAGGAGGGCGGTCCGATCAATTTCTATCAGATTGAGAGCATACCACGTCTGTGTCGAATCCTGTGTTTAAGAGGAGTAGCCACTTGGCTTTTCCGAAGGTTAACTTCCTTTGATTGAAAACCAAACCTTGGTCTCGTCCATTACCATTAGTAGCGGGAGAACGAATCCCGGTTCGGAACCAAATCATCCAGTCATAACGGAATCAGAGGATTATCCTTTTCCTATTGATTTCGAACCAACCTCACCTCGCATAGATCACGCCGACCTACCCACCCCGTGTGTGTGGGTGCCCAGTTCATCTCCCCTTTTTAAACTTCCCCGCTAAATCACTTCTTTTACACCGAACAAAAAAGATAAGAAAAAGAATGAAGGTATTAACATTTATATGCTGTTACTCTTCGTCGTATAGAATCCACATCAGGAAGTATTCTTCTAATTCTAAAGATATTATTATTGATGAGTTCTTTAAAAAGTTGGATGAAAAGTTAAAGAGTATCTCATCACTTAGTGATAAATCAAATGTATCTCAATATCAAGATGAAGTCATCAAATTGTTGCATGAGAGAAAGCCTAGAAATGGGTCTTCCTTAACAGACGATGAATTGGTTGAACTACAACACAAAATTGAGGATCTTACTATGAAGTTTGATGATACATGTATATATCATACTATACCGAACTTGATAAAAAGATTGATTCGTAAAGATAAGCCAACTGCTAAGGACTATCTTAAGAGCCATCTTCAATCCCAGGATGATATAGAATTGCTATATTACTTTGATCAGTATACAATAGAGGCTATCATTCTTAATGTACTCAGTATGGTCTTTCACTCACTGAAGGTGGACTCTGCAGTCCGTGTAGCTACCCTGTTAGAACAACTCGACTCAACAGTCCGGGTTCAAGCAGCATTGTTGAAATCCCGGAAGCCTAGTAAGCCCTCGAATGAGGATCGACTGAAAGAAGAGGTTTCGGAAGTGAAGTCCGATAAAAAGAAGGGAAATCGACGGTCCAAATTGAAAATTTATGCAATAGGTGCCCTCTTGGTCAACTTCTTAGTAGAAAGGGAATTGATCTCTCTGTCAGATCAGAAGAATATGAATGACTATATTAATAAGAAGAAAGGGAAGTTTTACCTACCACTCAATGTCTATGTTATTTGCAACTTTGATTTATCAATACTTCCAATCAAGCTAAACCTACCAATGGTATGCCCACCTAGTCCTTGGACTGTTTACGACTCCGAAAAGAATCCTTCTACCCTATCTGATCTGCATGGTGGTTACTTAAGCCAGCCAACAGGAGATATCTACCATCGCTACCGTCTTTTAACTTCCCATAACTATACCTATTTTTATATAAATCTAGGACCCCAGTACGATATATTGTTAAAAGTTATGAACTTGCTTCAGTTGGAGCCGTTTATGATCAACAGAGAAGTGTTGTCCTTCATTCAGAATAATCGGGATCGCTTAGTGGAATTGGGTCTTCTCATGCCTAGCTTCCTTGCTTCCTTGAATCATAAAGAAGCGTCCGATATACTGAGAAAATCTTACGATGAGGATGATTCTATTAGGAATGTATCCACCTTCCCTTCCTTGTTTCAGACCTTACTAAAGCGTATACAGCGTGCTCGTACTGAGTCCTTTATCCTAACCCTTGCCTCAGCCTACGATGGCTATAAATTCTATCTCCCGGCCTTCCTTGACTTCCGTGGTAGGATCTACCGCTCTGGAATCTTGCACTTCCATGAGCGTGATATTGCGAGAAGCCTTATTGTCTTTGCTAATAATAATAATAAAAGTTCTTCTTACAATTGTCGTACGGTCTTGATCTCTGCTGCACCCTTCCATTATAAATCCTTCGTTTCTATCACCGACTCCATTCAATGGTATATTGACAATAAAAGCGTGTTCAATACTTCGGATGATAGTCTCATCCAGTTTGCTCAAAAAGCTAAGAATCCATTTCAGTTCATAGCTAATGTGCTCGCTATCGAAAGGGATGAAACAGATCCTGCTACCTTCCCTGTAACCAAAGATGCCTCCGCAAGTGCATATCAAATAATGAGTTACTTATTGTTGGATGTTGACCTAGCTATGCGAACCAATTTAATCCAATCCCCTAACGAGAATAAGATCCGTGATATTTACTCCGAAATCCTAGAAGAGCTCAAGCCGTTCTTGCATGACAATTTAGATCATACTATCTCAACGGGCATTTGCTCTCGCATCAATCGTAAGCTAGTAAAAGCCATCTTTATGCCTCTTATCTATGGTAAGACTGTGATTAGCATAGCGAGAGATATTCAGGATGCTCTCTCTTCCTTCCTAACCTATAAGGAAAGCTACCAAGTGGCCTCTCTCTGCATGAAGTTCTGGAAACAGAGATATCCAAACATAGTAAACCTTATCAAGTTGATCAGCCATATAGGCTGGTTCTCATCATCATTGAATAGACCCGTTTATTATAGCGTCCCCATGTTTACAACTGTGCAGGATTATATGTGTCTAAAACCTGCTAATATCTGGATCTTTGATCGTATAAACAAGAAGAGACGTAAGGTGACTCTAAGAATTCCCACGCAGATTCGGGATCTTAGGAAGAGTGAGGTTTCGACCTTCGTCAACTTCATCCATCAGAAAGATGCTTTTATTGCTATGAATGTGGTTATTCAGGCGGCTATCAATTTTGATACGCGTCTCTACACAGTCCACGACAACTTTATTACAACTCCAACTTTTTCCAATGAGTTACCAAAAATCTATAGCGATGTCTTTAGGGACCTCCATTCACCACTCGAACTCATAAACAAGCTAATCGATGTTAACCTCATTAAGCCAATCCTATCAAATTACATGGATATCAATGATGAGGAAACCATAATATCTGTTGATACAAAAGAGTGGCTATCAAAGATCAAAGCCAATTGCTATCACTCTGTAAAAAACCCAATTCCACTCGACCACCTTAAAGAATTATTAGAACGTTTAATACCTAAGTCAATAAGCAAGAGAGAGAAGGATAAATGGGAAAAACGGATCTTGGTAATACTTACAGCTTACGATAACTATGTTCATGCTGTATGCGGGCCTGTCAATTCCATTAATGACAGTGGGGCGGCTCATGCTGATAAGTGGAAAGAGTTCAAATCAAAGCTACGTAATAGTTATTACTGCTTGAATTATTAATTGGATAGTTTTAATTGGATAGATAGTTAACGCCGCTTCTTATGGGGGGTAGTTGATCAATTATATCTTAGATTGTCTCTTTAGTTTCCCGTTAGGATTCCAAGGTTTACTTGTGTTTCCTTTTCGAGGGAGGGTGGACGTAACAAGGTAGCCAACAGGAGAGTTGGGGACCCGTGGCTGGATTGAATCCTTTTTTATTTGCTATGCCTCCCCAAAACGGAAGGGACATCCCTACTACCCAGAACTGATCCGCTGGGGATAGTCATTTATAATCTGGGTCAGATAGCTGCACCCCGGATAAAGGAAGACTCCCAAGAGTTCCTATCTCTTTAAGTTTAAATAAGAAGTGCTCTAGGATTATAGCGTTATCCATCTTGATTTTTCTCTTCTATCTCTCTTTCCTTCTCTGCCAATATCGAATGGATCCTAGCATTATCATCCAGGAGTTTCATTATTTTCGCCCTAAGTGATTTTTTCATTATAATACCTAAGGTATTGAGTCCACTTAAGTCTGTTATCTCCATTGGTTTAGTATCAACCCAGTCTTCCCCGCTATAGACTGGTATCCTCTTTGTACCCACCTTAATACCAAGGTTTACTTGTATTTCCTTTTTGGTTATGTTTAATTTCTTGAAATCAATCCTGAAGGGAGCTTCAACCGAGACCTGCTCTGTCCGAGAGATATCCTCGTACTGTGACTCAAACCATTCTTCTGAGATAAAGGCTTTAGCAGGCCCCTTGTGCTTGAGTACAACCCCATCTTCTGCGAGCAAGGAATAGGACTTCGGTGCTAAAAAGATTGCTTTCTTAACTTTGTGCTCTAGCTTAAACTTACCTAAAACAGAAGAATGGATTTCTTCCTCAGGTAGTGGCTGACCAAGCACAACAGAGTCAGTGTCTGTGTAGTAGCAGTCCTCTCTTGAGATATACGGGTACATATATATCCTAGCACAGGCAGTGATCGCTGCAGCTAGTTGGACTGCAGAGATCTTTGGTGGGTTCCAATAATCCGATCCCTTCCCGCTCCAGTAGGAAACGATGTAATATTTCTCATTAAGCTGATCAGCAAAGATCAAATCACTATTCCTAATCAGAAAGTTGTATCGATCCTGCGAGCAGACCTCGGTAACAGTGGTTACAGGGTTGATCCCAAACCTACCATAAAGTGAGTTCATAAGGTTCTTATACACATAGGACAAGGCATCATTACCGGATTCCTTAGCCTTTAACCTGCTCTCAAAGAGTGAGCTAACAAAGCTTTCAAATGGGGTTTCCATCTTCTCAAAGAGGTAGCCAGAGAGTGGGATCACTGTATAGCCAAGGCTTCTGGCATACTTCAACTCCTCACTATAGTAAACTCCGATAAACTCGCCGGTTGGGAAGAGTAGAGTGTTCTTATCGTCTCGATAGGGTAGAAAGGGTCTCTTGATAGTCTTTGGACATAACACATATGCTTCAATAAATCCAAACAAGCCATCTAAATCCTGGCCTTCTAAATTCCCACACCATTTAGGCTTACCTCCTGGCATTGGAAAGGTCTTCATGATAAATGGATATAAAGAGTTCACGTCATAGTAGTAGAGATTCTCCCCATATGGTATATACGTATCAGCATGTCCTCCATAATAACCACGACGAATGAAGGTGTCTTCAAACAGATTTGGGATATGGATAGGGAAAGTCTTAGGATCGTAATAAATTTTACGAAAGATAGTTAGAGCAAGCGAGGGAAGGGTGATCTTGCTCTCTATGTCCACCTTATAAGCATTCCAATAGAGATCTTGAGCCTTCCTCATTACACCACCAAGTAGGAGGATGTCCTGTTTCATGTAGTCTAACAACCTTGTCTTCATACTAACCAGATTAGACAGTTTCACATCTTCATATGGGATAGACCCCTTAGACCCCAGCTCAGGGCATAGATTCTTAGCTAGGTTGTCAAGGTTGCTAGGGAGTATGTTCAAGGAGTCTCTGAAGCGGAAGAGCTTAATCTTCCCATGAAAGACAACTAACTCGTAAAGCTTATTGTTCCTCATCATTGGTTTTACCCTGTATTGCTTGTGATGACAAGCTAGGTGCTTTAGCAAGATAATCCCATCGAATCTAGAGAAGTTGTGGAAGTATATAGTACGGATAGATTTATCCTTTTTAACGATCGTAGAAATCCTTTCGATTAAGTCGAATAATACCTTAGTACTTCTCTCTTCAAAGGAAGACAGGATGATCGTGTAGTCTTCACTGAAGTAGGTCTCAATACACTTATCCTTAGAAGATAGATCTTCACCAGGCATAACCTTCAAGAGACCAGCAGCATAAGGCTTATGGACATCATCAATCAGTATGGTCTCGGTATCGGCAACAAGGAAAGGTTGCATCTCAGTGTCAGTGCTTGACTGTTTGACAGCGGTGATATGGCCGGGTGGATAGCTACGCATTTTCTTTTTGATCTTTCTGGCTGTTCTTGGCTCGATGATCTCAATCTTATCGGCTTGCATTAATGAAGAGAGTTTGATAGATATATCTTCTAAGGATACGTGAGTCCTGTCCTTCTCGTCCTTCTTTTTTTCAGTATAGATTCTGATTGAAAGGTTTGTTATTTCAGTAGCGTCGTAGATTTCAGCTATCTTAGCAAATGCTCTCAATATATGAGCATATACCTCACTCTCTGGTAATAGATTACCATCCGAACAAGTCAAGGATATAGCTGGGCCTGCTGTGAATGAGATATCTCCTGAAGAGGTCCTTATGTTAGGAGCTATAGTAAACTTACTATAGCCGTTTATAGCCGGGTAAGCATACTCAATCAATAGCATCATTGCCTCTAGAGAGAGTAATTCAACATCAGAAGCTACAGGGTACTTATCTTTTTTGAAATGTATTGCACAAGACATTAAACCCGGATGAAGATCTTTGACTTCCTTTGTATCTATCGAACGTATCAGCCTATTAGTTAATACCTTCATTCTTTTTCTTATCTTTTTTGTTCGGTGTAAAAGAAGTGATTTAGCGCCTGCCAAATCACTTTACTTCTTTTACGGATTTTCCTTCTCCAAGCTTCCCGACGGGCCTCGATCTCAGTTCAATCCTTTATTTATTGCGTTGGATCGTCGATCCATGCTGTGAAATGGTGCGCAATGATCAAAAGGTCCGTGCTGAAAATCTAATATCCTTTGCACGGATTGACTACTCGTCGGGCCAGTTCCAGCCTTCCTCCTTTCTGATCGTAGGCGGACTAATGGTGAGGAAGTGGTGTATAAGGGGGTGTACCATTCAATGCCAGCTCTAGGGTTTGTTCATACCGGTTCTTTCTTCTGTGAAAGAATCTCTCCTCCCTTAGCTTAGGTCTTCTTTCGCGCAATTGCTAAAGCATTTGGTCTCGCTATGGCTAGCTTGTTTGTTTCGGAGCGCGCTATAGCTTTGCTTGCTTGCTTACTTATTGAATTTTCAATAGCATGTAAATCTTCCTACCCAAAAAAAGCGAAGCGAAATTGATTGCTTCACTTCACGTGAAAGAGGGGTTCTTAGCCAACGGGGACCGGCCGCGCAGGCTCATTGGGCGCTGGTTCCTCAAACCGCTAGTGCACTTGAAGCGAAGCATGCAATTACGCCTCCCTTTCGAGTAAGCTCCGGTGTCTTGTTTTGCTCTTCCAGTTCGTAAAGGATCTTAGCCTACACCGGTTACCGACCTCGTAGGCCTTTTGGGCTGTGGGGTGTATGTATCGATGCCTTTCTTTACAAGAAGAGCCTCGAAGAGCGGAAAGAAGACCACTGATCATACTTTATATTACATATTTGTTTTATTCAATAAGGACTTCACCTTATCTAACTAAGATAATGAAATTAACCATTATAGGCAGAAAGGTAGCCCTTCAGGTGATCCGGTTTGATTGAATATTTGATTGATCATCCAGGTCTTGGTATGAAGAAAGCTAAGTATAGGACTTGTCTGTAGGCGGAATAGAGTAGGCCGTTAGGCCATACGGCAAGCAGTAAGTACTGGAGACTAATTATTGGACAGAAGGGTCCTTGGAAGGAAGGCAGGAAGACGAGCAAGCCGGTACAGATACCCCCGGTTTCAGAGCTGGCACCGGAGAAAGCAGCCAAGCAGCAAGGCCCACCAGCAAGAGGAAGGCCAGTGAATAAATCAAGTAGAAGTGCAGTTCCTAAATCAAGTACTGTTATTGAAGTATCAGAGCTGAGCTGAGCAGTAGCATCGGAGCTAGCTTGGCAAGAGATGAGCTCGAGCTTCATCATTATCTGAGTCGAGCGAGAGCGTCTTTCTTCTTCTCGAGTGAAGTAGCTTACTATTGCTCTGCGCGCTAGGGCCTATAAGACTATGCTTAGTGCGCGCTAGCCTCTATGCCTTTGCTTCGTGCTCATGCCCTTATGTTTGCGCTGTGTGCTCTGTGAGTTCTAGCTAGGAAGCACAAGCGCAGCAAAGGAGCATGAGTGTTAGCGCGCTAATGCCTATTTCGCTGTGCTGTTTGCTTCTCCTCTTTCCACTTCCCATTCCCTTCCTCTTTAACGATTCCCCACCCGAACTACCATACCCATCCCCTTTGTTGATGAATCTTTTGTATCGAACGAAAGCCTCATATCCCCTAGCGGAAGCCTTATCCTGTGGAGTCGGCTCTTCCATAAAGAGCAGAGTAGACAGTACACGTAATGGTCCGCCAGGAGCGAAGAATAGCTCAGCGACCGGATAAACCTTGATGAGAATACCAACCCTCTTCCTTTGTCATTTACTGAAGCAGGAATAGAAAGGAATAGCCCTGCCCACCTTATGAAAGAAGCCTCACCGTCAGTCTTTGCTCTCTCTGGATCAGTAAGTCAGTCAGAAGTAAAATAGTCTCTCCCAGTAGTGGAGTAGTCCCACCCAGTAATAGCATAGTTCCAGTAGTGGGTCATCTATCGTAGTAAAGGAAAGGTGCGCAAATGCTTTGAAGCAGGAATAGCAGACCGTGAAAGCACTTGCTCGGTCCGGGTAAGCCCCTTTCCCCGATCGCTTCGATACGACAGCAAGGTAGGGTTCTTCGCTCGATATGATTCACCCGGTACCTGGTATTGGTAGTAGCATCACCTTCCCTACCTTGATAGTAGTTGACAGTCTCGCCCCGCCTTGATAGGAGTTTAGGGTAGCAGACTTTAGAGTATAACACGGAAGGAAGTCTTCCCTATCTAGGCTGACTTTCTTTCCTCTTTCAATGCTTGAGGGAGACAAAAGGAGTTGGCATCGGCTCAGCCCCTTTGGTTCGGTAGTTCGAGATGAGACGCTACGGTCAGGCTCAGTCGATGAACTCGATTCGACAGGCTTGGTTTGTTCGGTATGATTCTTCACTTAGTAGGCCCGGTATGCTTCTTCGCCCCGGTATGGGCTTGCTCGGTAGGCCATCTATCCGCAAACACACTAGGTATTGGTAGTAGCATCAGAGATCTTCCCCTGCCCTGTCTGAGTTGAGAGTAACGGGGGAAGTCAACTAAACAATAGGGCTATTCCCGTTGTTGTCTTCTTTCAATAATGCTTTGTTGGTCACCGGGCACAGCGCAGCGAGAAAAAGCTTAGCGCACTACTAAGAGTAGACAGCACACGTAAGCTAGCAGAGTAGACAGCATATGAGACGGCAATGGTTCAAGCTCATCGAACTACCACACCAGGGAAGAGCTCCCTGCGCCTATAGGATGAAGTGAATGTATGTAAAGAGAAAGGCGAGTTGAGGATCGAGAGGGGGAAGTTCTAGTCCAGCCCTTAAGGCATGGGAAAAGATAATGCCAACCTTCTCTTTTTTGAAGACAAAGTCATCGTCAAGCTTTCTCGACTTAGGCTGAGATACAGTCGGCTTTATTTGGACTGGAGGTACAGAGTAGGCAACTCCTTTGCCTTTCATCTGCCAGACATCCCTTTTGGCAACCAGACTCGGCTTGGGGATTCCTTCAGAAAGGGGAGTTTTTCCTTTGATCTTGGTTTGGTCATCTAACTTTCAAGCCTGTTGGGAACTGGTTTCTTCTCATCGGGCCTTGGCTTTAGTAGGTTCTTTGGAATGTTCTTGGTAGTGTTCTGGTTTATGATTGACAGCTTCATTCCGAACATTTCGAATCGCTCTTCCATACTAAGGAGGATTTCCGTCAGAGTGTCCACTTTTGACTCCAGGACCCTGAGCTGATAGTCCTTTCGCAGAAGTGATGCTTCAATGTGTCGCTTCAATGTGTCTTAAGGTGGGAAAAACTTCTTATTCATATAATGTTTAGTTTCTGAAGGACCCTCATAACCTCCTCGGGGAAGTATTCTTGGAGGGTGACTGACTTGCCTTTCGGATAATCAAGAATTTGTATTTTTCCATTTGCTAGTGGCATTTAACAGGACGATTTACCTTTCATTAACTGGGCTTGGTATTTATAATATATCATCGGCACAGTGTTGAACATCGTAGGAAAAATAAAAGATAATTTAAAAGCTCATCTTGATTTGCAAGAAATGGGAATATGGCTAGAGTTGCATTTAGTTCATCGAGGTGATAATTTTTTTATGCCACCTGCATGTTATTCATTATTTGGCGAGGAGAAGAAGAACTTCTATGGATGGCTTAAAATCGTAAAGTTTCCTAATACTTATGCTTCAAATGTATCGTAGTGTGCTAGCAACAATGATGACAATATCTCTGGCACGAAAAGTCATGACTCCTATGTTATGATGCAGCGCTTGCTTCCTGTGGTGATGCATGGCTATCTGAGTGGTGATGTTCAAGCTACTTTGATTGAGTTGGAAGTGTTCTTTTAAGAGCTGTATTGCCAAAAACTCAAGATTAATTTAATTAAAAAATTTGAGAAGGATATTGTGCTCATTCTTTATAAGTTAGAAAAAATCTTTTCACCATTATTTTTTGATGTTATGGTGCACCTAACTGTTCATCTTCCAAACAAAGCTGCTCTGGCCGATCCGGTGTATTATCGATAGATGTATCCTATTGAAAGATAAAAAAATTATAATCTTTTTGACATATTAGTTGTAAGATGTAAATGTATTAGTTAAGTTTAAATTATATTTTATTTACTAATTTTTATGTATCTTAAAAAAATGTGCGCAACAAGGCATGGCCTAAAGGGCCCATAGCGGAAGCTTACATAGCTACAGAGTGTCTCACATTCTGCTCGATGTATCTTGATGATATTGAAATAAGATTTAATCATGCAGATCATAATGCAAATCATGAATAAGATGATGATGAACCGACATTATTCATATTCAAACAAACAGTTTGACCTATGGGTGGAAGAAGATTTGAGTTTATGGATGTGAATGAGCTATCCAAGGAACACTTTCATATTTTAAATAATTAGAAGAAATTAAAGATTTAATTGAGTAAATGCTATCTTAGCATAATTTTAGTATCTAACTATTTTTTTCACGTTGATATAAAATTAAAAATCATAATTTATTTCATTGAGCATAAGAATATACTATCCAAAGAGAATAGTACAAATATTGATGATCAACATAGGAGAAAATTTGCAAAATGGTTTGGAGACCATGTAAGTTTCACTAGTGTTAAATTATATTTTTATAATTATGCAATTAATTACTTGTACCAACATAATTTTTAATGATATATTATAGATAAAATCTAAGCATTTCAATAAAGAAGAGGGTGCAACTGATGAGTTGTATGATTTAGCATATGGTCCCAATCAAAAGTTTAACTACCATGCATCCTGTATCATTGGAAGAATGAAATTTCATACAAGAGAGCTTGAGATGCAAAGATGGATCAAGAATAGTGGGATTACTATGATAGGATATGTAGGAGAAGAGAAGATTGAATATCTTAGTGTATTGATAGATATCATAGAATCGAAGTATGGGTCCAAGAATATGGTATTCTTTTTTTAGTATGAATGGTGGGATATTAGCAATAAGATGATTGGTATTCATATCGATCCATACTTTACTAGTATAAATTTTGCACAAACATGATACCAAAATGAGCCATATATATTAGCAACTCAAGTGAAACAAATAATATATTTAAAGGATCTAAAATATCGAGATGATTGGCATGCCGTACAAAGAATAATACCTAGAGGCGTATATGACATACCAACCCGACTAGAGATGGACGATAATTCAGATCTACATGAAGAGAAAGCTTTTCAAGAGGAAGAACAAATATTGACTGAGCTCCTTGTTGACGAAGAACATATGATAGCTCCTTTGAATAGGGTTGATCTGCTGTCCAATAAAGTTGAAGCTGATTTTGTATTTAAACTTGATAATTCGAAGGGCGACGATCAGTTCATAAATGATGATGAGATAGATGACAATACATTAGTCGATTATTATGATTCAGAGGAGGACCTAAAAATCGAAGAGGATATGGATATTGATAAGTAGATCTATATTCCTTGTTGAATCTTTTCTTGCAATAATGGTATGCAATACAATTCTATTCATTAGCATTTATATATTTTTTGTTATTATTATTTATTATTATATTTATTTATATGTCAATTTAGTTATATGCATAGTTTAAGCATTGCAGGTATGGTGCCAGGAGAGAAACGACAACGTTCGAATTCCCAGCCTACCCCTAGGCCTTTCTCCATTTCTACTGCTACACCATCGGAGTCACCAGAGGGCCCTATAAAGGTGGATCCGAGTGAGATGGGCTTGAGTGGTATTTAATATTTTTTATATAATAAATTTAATTTTAATTTATCTATTAGATTTATAGATAGCTATCATACTAATAATTTCTTAATTATTCTTTCAAGCCATTCTCTATCGATGGTGAGGCAAGGGTGAGGTTCTTCGGCAAGGGCGAGGTTCGTCGAAGAACCTCACCCTTGAGCATTGGAGATGTGAGCATGAGGGACAGTATCTCCGCATCGAGATTCTGCTAGGCTACATTAGGCCTATTAGGGGATGGTGTAAGCCATGGTAGACTGAGCTGGGCATCATATGCCATAGCTTTGCCTCGACGATGCTCTTCGATTGGCGTCAGGTTACATAGGCTCAAATGAAGATCTTCTATAGGGTAAAATAATATTTATTCAAATATTTAATTAGCACTATATTGTTATAATATTTGTTATTGATGGGCTATATTTGATATTATTAATTTCGAGCATGATCGCATGCTGCGAGCTGTAGATGATCGTCTATGTTCACATTTCAAGGAGTACTAATATTGCATTCATCGCCACCGGTATGCTGTAGTGCACGACCAAGGGGTGGAGGCAGCGCGATAATGGCCACATGATAGCATCAGTATTGAGAACTAGATGGTCATATGCTACACGTACCAAGACCCAACATATCAGATAAGTCTCTTTTATCTAGAGTTAAATAATTAAATTATTTATTTTTAAATTTAGTTACTTACATACTAATTTGATTATTAACTATGCAGGATCAATGTGCTAAGAATGCCACAAATTGGGTGAGACAGATAGTCTTGCATTATGAGGGTTCGAGGCCATTTGCTCGCCATATGGAGTAGATGGTAAGTAATTTTTATTTAGCATATTTTAACTATTTAACTATTTAAATTTTTTATTAATTATTCTCAAATTATAGAGAGTGGCGAGCTTTCTAGTAGGATCAAGATCTACCAATAATCCACCAGCGATGGTCAAGAGACTGGATGGTAGGAAGCCAGGAGCTTTATGTAAGTTTTTCCAACTATTTTTTTGTAGGCATTTTGATTTTTAGCACAAACTTAGAATAGCTATAACTTTAAATTTCAGGATCGTATGATAGACATTAGATCCCAGCCTATCCCTGAGGGCACAACCGTACCCATAGATAATGAGATTTGTGATCAGGTGCTTGGTATGAGATCCTATTATGTTAGGAGGCTAGGACATGGGATCAGAGCTCCCATATCTACACGTTCATCCAAGACTAACATCCATGCTACATGCGGTGTTCGACTGGTAGAGATATAGAGATAGGTTATTGAGGATCGACAATGGACTACTGAGTTGACTGCACGCATTGATGAGTACCAGCTATTTCAGACGTAGATGATAGAGTTGAGGTGTAGATGATGCAACTGATGAGACAGCAGCAGGCTGGTTCAAGCTCCATTGAGCGCTCCCCTCCTTCGACCCGTTCTCCTTCTCTAGATACCGATGCTTGATGGCTAGTGTTCTATTTTTGTGTATTTTTTATTTTTATTTTAGATCTTTTGTATTTACAAAAAATAGTTTCTATAATTATATTTTTATATAATGAAATGATGAAATTCATTTATGAATTTATTATGTGGATTTTTTATTTTAATATTATAAATTATTAATATAAAATATTAAAATTAAAAATTTAAAAAATATTTATTTATATTCATTTAAAAAAATAAATTATGATGTAATTATTTATGATGAAATTTTTTCTATCATAAATAATTATTTATTTATGTTGAAAAAATGTCATCATAAAAAGTCTGTGATTTGCATCAAAAAAAATGCATCGCAAATAACTATTTTTTGTGATGAATTTTTTTCATCATAAACAAAAAATATTTATGATGAATTTTTTTTGTAAATAATAATTTTATATGATGAAATTTTTTTATCATAAATAATTTTTTATTTATGACTAATATTTTTCATCAAAAATAAAAAATATTTATGATGTAAAATTATAATTTTCTGTTGCAAATATTTCCATCATAAATAATTTAATAAATAAATTTTTTTGATAAAAAAAATTCATCATAAAAAAATATTATTAGCAACATTTTTTTTTTCCCATCGATAAATATTATTTGCAATCTCATTTTTTGTGATGAATAATTAGCGATGGAATTTCCATCCCTAATAATTATTAGTGATGAAAATTTACTATTTGCGATAAATTTTTGCATCACAAAAATTATCTTTTGTTGTAGTGTGTCTAGAATAACCTAGTACATGATTAAACAATAACAACATATAATTTATCAAGAGTGTTTTGCATTTGTTTCTATTACAATGATTTATGAAAGTAGTATTCATAGTTTATGCTATCAAAATAATTTCAAATAGGCCCTAGCAGTATATGCCAATATTGTGCACCATTAAATATTCGTCACTTATTCTACAACATCATGTAACCATAGATATTAGTTATCATATTAATTAATTATCATAAATAGAATGGTAAGTCAAATGCTATCAACATTAGGTCAAGAAAATTTTTCTTCTATTGAGCATGAAATTCAAATTTCTTTATGGTTCATTAATACTAGCTAGACTTGGCTGAGAGTGAAACCAAGGACTTATATATATATATAGCTCAAGAATCAAAATGACAGAAAAACAATTTCAATATCAAAAGAAGAAGAATTAATTCCCTTAATAGATCAAGAGTTAATTAGTAGTTTCAAAAAAAGTATAAATTTCTACATCCAGGATTAATTCAAATAGCATTTAAACCTTTAATTCATCGAGGTATGAATAGTGCAATACTTATGTGCTTAAAAAATGGGAGGTTTATAAATTACCATGATTTTATTTTAGTAATGGTAGAATCAAGCATCTTTGATGGCTCCATATATTGTAATTGTAGCATAAACCTCACTATCAAGATCAAAGACAAAAATATCCTAAAAGATTTAGAATTAGAAATTAAATTACATAATCTTAACATGCTGGCTTATTCCTATCCAGCTATAGTATTAATTAGGATATATTTCAAAACCATAAATACTCTTTATTACATAGGAGCTCTCAACAAAAGGACTCTAGGTCAAACGGACTATTTCCAGACTGACCCATCTAGAGGAAATGTGTTTATTCCCTAAACATTAATATGGGATCAGATTAACCTCCTAGAGGATTGGCTATTGAAAAAGTTAGCCACAGCAATTAGGCAAGAGAAGAGCTAGCTTGAAACAATCACTACTACACAAGAAGGTGATGTTTTGATTAGATTTAATAGAATGAGAATTGAGAGAAGTCATAGTTCTAGTTTTATGCCTTCCACTATTCCTTCTACCTTAGCCTCATCTGTTACTCCTCCAAGAGAAAGCTGTTCAATAGAAGTTAATCTAGCCTAAGTAGACCTAATGTCCAAAATACCTCATACAGCTTATAGTGAACAAATCCAAATCGAATATCCAAATTTAAGCCCAACTTACTCTCAAATGGTTGACCCAGAAATTAATGTAATAAATGCTAAATTTATTATAGACAAAGACCTTCTTAGAAGAGACTTCTTTGGAAAACATAACAAATCTAATAGGGATCGATTCTTTAAAAATTATAACAAAAGCTAAAGAATTGAAATCCAATCCCATTGGTATTCATTTATGAATTCAATAAGAAAACATATTGGATTCTTTGAATGATTTAAAATGGATACTAGACCAAAACACATAGATATGTTAAAAGGGAAGATTATAATTTTCTGCCAGGGATGGCAAAGGTAAGGATAATAAAAACAATTTACCACCTTTCCAAGAAACTAAAATTCCTCTCAAAGAAATTTAAGTTATCGCATCTCCTTTTAAAATCAAAAGTGACCCCCCAAAATCAATAAATGGAAGAGACATTAATAATATAATTAAACAAAATAATTGTAGAAACCAAAATCTAAAAATAATAGGTGATCAATTGATAAGAAAAGAAGAAAAAAAATTTACAAAAAACAAGACCAACAACCTCTAGCACCTCTCCAGCTTTCAAACCCTTTAACATCACCAAAAAACATAGTGAACAACTTCAAGAAAAAGATTTGTGAGAAGAAATTATTTTAGAAACTCTCGAATTAATTCACTCCATTTTAGATGTCCCAGAACAATTAGATAATATAATTAAACAATTTACCACCTTTCCAAGAAATTAAAATTCCTCTCAAAGAAATTTAAGTTACCGCATCTCCTTTTAAAATCAAAAGTGACCCCCCAAAATCAATAAATGGAAGAGACATTAATAATATAATTAAACAAAATAATTGTTGAAACTAAAATCTAAAAATAATAGGTGATCAATTGATAAGAAAAGAAGAAAAAAAATTTAGAAAAAACAAGACCAACAACCTCTAGCACCTCTCCAGCTTTCAAACCCTTTAACATCACCAAAAAACATAGTGAACAACTTCAAGAAAAAGATTTGTGAGAAGAAATTATTTTAGAAACTCTCAAATTAATTCACTCCATTTTAGATGTCCCAGAACAATTAGATAGACCTGAAAGATGAAAGTCCATTGCTGTCTTGGCTCAAGATAATGATGAAATTAGTCAATCAAGTGAGCCAACCCAAAGTGATGAAATTGAATTTGAGTCAAGTCTAGTAGGCCCAAAATTAGAAATTAATAAAATTAGAGGATGGGCTAGTTCTTCAAGACCATATGGTCCAAATCCACAAAGACCATACTGGTTCAGGCCTATAATGTTAGATCTGGACCATAAAGAAAAGCCTTTCTAACAAAACAAATATTCTGCTACAGCCATTTATAAGTGGAATATTGATGGACAAACAAAATACAATATTCTCAACATCCTCTAAGAAATGACTATGGTGGCAATAGCCTACAAAACCAAAGATAAAGCCCAAGATCATATCTAACCCAAGCCTTAGTCGCTGGCTTTATAGGTTAGCTTAAAGGTTGGTGGGATTTTTATCTTAATGACGATGAAAAAGCCCAAATCCTTGGTGTTATCAAAACATCTATTGATGGTCAAATTATCCATGATGAAGATGGACAAGAAATGCATAATGCAGATACTACTCTTGTCTTCGCCATTACAAAATATTTTGTTAGTGACCCTTCTAAATTTAGAGATAGAACCTCTAAAATATTAACAAACCTTGAATGTAAAAGCTTCAAGACTTTAATTGGTAGAAAGATATTTTCTTAACCAGAGTCTTAACAAGAGATGACTATAATCAGTCTTTGTGGAAGGAGAAATTTCTAGCTGGATTACCCACGGTCTTCTTTGAGAAAATAAGAAGAAAACACAAAAATCAACATAATGGTAGAATCCCTTATAAGAATCTAACATATGGAGACGTATTTAACACAATTAATGAAGAAGGACCTTAACCTTTGCATAGAGTTAAAATTCAATCAATAACTTAAAAAAGAACAAATAACAAGTAAAAAAGAGTTAGGCAGTTTCTGCCAATAATTTGGTCTTCAACCCATAAGGCAAACCTCTAAACCATCTTAAAGACAAAAAAATTGTAAGAATTGTCAAAAGAAATCCTCAAAATCAATTTGGAGATCTCAAAGAACTTACAAATTAGAGCAATCACAACTTCCTAAAACCAATTACAAGTATTCAACCTTAAAACAAAAACCAAAACCCTTTATCAAAAAAGAAAAATCTTCAATTAAAAAGGATAGACCACCTATCTACTATAGATGTGGAAAAGCTGAATATTATGATAATAATTATAAAATGAAGTGAAAAATTAATAACATTGAACTTAATGAATCAAACCTAACAAATTTAATCAAGCAAAATCTAAAAGAACTCTTGTTAAACTCAGATTTAAGTTCTTCTGAGTCTGAGAATACTCAATCTCAGCAATCTAACATATCAGATGGAGAGATTTTTGTCATTACAAGAAAACATGATCTTTTTTTATATTTTATTGACAAAATTAAAGAATCTAAACTTAAGAAACAGTATCTAGTCAAATTGAAAAACTCATTAACTAAAGATAGTAAAGAAAAAGAAGTTTAGACTTATATTTTGAGTAACATATTAAAAAGTTTTGAACCTCCCCAAAAGAAACCAATAACTCAAGATCTTGAGAAAGAAATTAATGATCTCAAAAAAGCAATAGCTCAAATAATAACTCAAATAGAGAATGTTAAGGGAAAAAAAATAATTAAAGAAATTCTAGACATAGAACTCTCAAATTTTGTTGAGGCAATTTCTCAATTAACGATCCAAAAATGGAATGTAGAAGTGATTCTATTAATAGAAGATTTTAAGCTAGAAACTATAGCCTTAATAGATTCCAAAGCAGACTCCAACTGCACATAAGAAGATTTAATCCCAACCAATTTTTTTGAAAAAATTAAAAAAAACCTAAGTACTGCTAGTGGTTCAAGTCTCAAAATCAAATATAAACTAACAAATGCATTAGTATGTAATAACAATATATACATCAAAATCCCATTTATCTTAGTTAAAGACCTCAATTAATTGGTAATTCTAGGGACACATATCACGACCCGAGCCTAGGGTCATGATCGGAGCATAGGTCGAACTAGCCAACCTAGCAAGCCTAACAAAGATATTAAATAGGATAAATCAAACATATAATTTCTATAAAAAATTTGATAGAATTTTTCTTCAAAGTTGGGCATTCCCAAAGGTACACTTACCTGCTTAACCCAATATATTCTTACATACATGTACATACAGGCATTCTAATTAAATAAACACAAAGAAAGCAAGATCATGTCTATAGATAATAGAGCACATCTAAAGTTTATATATAACCAAAATATATCAAAAGGTACACAACTATAGGGTCACAAAAGTAGAAAGCCACACACGCGACGGTCGGGCTCACTTAAAAGGATGACTGCTTTTGTCAAGCTGAAGAGTTTGGATCCTCACAATACTAGTATAGCTAAACTAAGATACTTCAACTCCAAAGCTGCAAATAAAACAAGTGACGGGTAATGAGACCTAAGTCTCAGTGAGTGATTATATATCTATAACAGAAATGGGACAAGCTCAGGCACGAGTGCTTTAGATCAAAAGCTTTTCTACGACTTTTCCAAAACATAAACATAATAACATTTCTAGTCAAACAATGTAACAAAATAGATGAAAAAATAAAATAAAATAAATAAAAAAAATATTTTTCTTTAACAACTATAATTCGAGTCATCGACTAAATAATAATTAATGAATAGGACAAGTATAATGTGCTAAATTTTAAAGCAATCAATATACAACACAAGAAGGGTGGTCTCTAATCTAGAGCCAAATAGTTACTTGCTTACCTAAGACTTTATCAAAATCGCACATGTGTATCAACATGTCGAGCTAACACCATCCTTGTTAGCTAGGAAAAATAAAATTGGCTATGTCATCCAAACACGCTGGGCTAGCACAACACTTGTTGAAGGAAACGTGCAGGATTTCTAGCACTACTTTCAAAAATATTTTTCAATAAATGCACAGTGAATAATATTATTAATCATATTAATAATAAAAAGCTATAGATCTAATCTAAAAAATCCTACACGCTATAGGATCTAAGGTAATATATATGCATGCATATCTGAAAATAAAAATAAGATCAACAGTAAAACTATTTTACTGCTCTATGTGTTTAGAACATATTACCTTTTTACGGATAGAAGAACACCACAATCTAATCTCCTCTGTGTAGATCTGATTGACGTGATGCAGCCACACACGTATCTAGCCTACATGGGTAATCTAAAGGGAAAATTCTGATTTTTTGGATCAGGTTCGTTCAGATCTGATCGGATCAAGAGAGATATTTCAAAATTTTTTCTCAAGCATTCATATCAGATCTGAGATGTTTCAAATATGATTTTATAGATCCAATGAATATAAATAAAAATAAATTAAATCTAATTTAATTTATACCTTGTGTTGGGTAATTCGATTATCCTTTAATGATCGTGCTGATTGCTTGAGATTTTGGATCTAGCCATGCAAGCACCTGGCCTCTACCGATATCCACTTGGGTTGGATCTGAAGATCCTCTCCTTCTTTATCACTTCTCCAAAAATTAGATCTAGATCTGATTTAGAGGATCTTCAAAACTCCTTCTAAAGATCAGCAGTCGTCTCTGCAGCAGTGCTGCCTTCTTCCTTTCTCGTCAGCCTTTTCTTGCCTGGATCGCACCAAATTGAAGTCCAACTTCCCTTAGGTGTGAGAGGAGAGAGACTATCAGAAGATTGAATGGAGGAGAGAGAGGGGCAGCCTTGGGGCATGGGCTAAGAGAAACTCTCTAAAAGTTGGGCGCATATAGGGTTTATTTATAAACCCTACTGCGCCACGCAGTGCCACATCATCCCGACCAATCGCATTATTTCGTGTAATCAGATCTAAATCTGATTGATGGGATGACATCACCTGATCTAATCAGATAAGAGCCCCACTATTTCATCCTTAGATGGCACCTAAGATTGGTCAAAGTCTATAGGTAAGGGTCACCTAAGTAGAATCCAAGAAGCAACCTGGAGTCCCATCCATATGGGACTCCAGGCATCCCTATCCATAGGCGCACGCCATCCTAGCCATGCACCCCCTCCTTTCCAAATTTTAGTAAGGCAACAAGCCCCTATCTACTCTCCAATATGTGCATGACACATGGGTAGATGTCCAAGGGTCAAAGGTCAACATTTGACCAAAGTCAAAGGACAAGAATTAGCAGGTGACGGAAAATGGTAGGTGTTGTCTCAAATTTAGCTCATAAATTAAGACAACCCTTTTTTGACCTAGACAAGCTCCAGTTAGACCAAGTAAAGGTACCTGAGTGAGCACAAACACATTTGGCCTAGTCGAGATAACTTTTAATGATAATAAAAGAAGAACGTTAGGTTCAATCGAGTGCTAGCACGATTTCCTTGAACCTAATTGAATCTCATTCAGATCAATTGAACTGGATCAGTTCAATTGATGATCATCCAGATTCAAACCCTTGTTTGTGTGACCCAGTTAGGTTCAGTTCTGTATGGTAATGGGATATGTCATGATCTCTATCATCGACATCATCGAAACTCCTTTCGATGGATCAGAACTCTTCTGATTCAGACAGCTAGAATGATCGATCATCTAAATCATTCTAATTGCTCCCAAAATCCACCAGTGACACCTAGCAGTATATGGTGGCAACCCATCAGAGCTGAATGCGAACCTCTTGGTGCAGCTACTTGTGTGATTAAGTTCTTCTATCTTGAGCCCCGATCAGATTAGGGTTAAGGTGAACTCGTCAAACCCTAGTTTCTATCATATGATGTAATCATTCGATTCAAGTCCGAATGTGAAAATCTTAAATAGAAACTCTTTCTATTATTTCACTCTGCCATGGCCATGGGCTTCTGGACTTGATTCTCATGATCATCATAGGGCTGCTCCTCTACCACCGAGGTAGATAGATTCCATCTTGATGCAATCCAGTTCCTACAATGAACATGCTATAGCCAACATACACCTCAGGGTTCCAAATGGCTAGGAGACCGAGTAATGGTGTAGTCAAACTATAACACCCTCAAGGTGAACTGTCCGATGCACCTCAGGTCAAAGAACCAGACACACCACTGCAGCATCGAGTCAGTCATTGACGAGAAGGTAGACTTTCCTTAATGACTACTCGAGGTGGTCACGCTCAGTGCCCTCGTTCTCTAACGAGTACCTATACTCTCGCTCCGGTGTCTCCACACCGTAGACTCAAGACTCATCTACTAAAGAGAAGCGATTGTACACCAACCTTCCGGATCAATCACCATCCTCATGATGATCCTATGGTCAGGAGCATTTTATGAGTTAATAATGATTAAATTCATGTCTTAAATTTTCAACTCTTGAAAATATGAATTATCATTACCATTAACTCAAAGGATGTATCACAAGACACTAAATACACATATGTGATAGAAAATAACCCATTTTATTATTTATAGTCAAAATTATAATTTTGCCCCTAGAAGTGTATTACAAGTGTCAGCCAATTCTGGCTTCTAGGGCACATATATCTAACAATCTCCCACTTGTCCTAAAGCCAATTGGCTACAAGTCTAAGTCCCATCTTCTCAAGGTGGGCTTCGATCTTCTGCTGGCCCAATGGCTTTGTAAGTGGGTCTACCACATTATCTGCGGAGTCGACTCTCTTGACCTCGACGTAACCCTTCTCGAGGTAATCGTGGATGAGGTGGTATCACCGCTCGATGTGCTTGGATTTTTGGTGAGACCTCGGCTCCTTAGCAAGGGCTATGGCACCATTATTGTCGCAGTATAGAGGAATGGCATCTGATGGCATTACTCCGATCTCTGTGGCAAACTTCTTATACCAGAATGCCTCCTTTGCAGCTTCTGATGCAGCGATATATTCTGCTTCCATGGTGGAATCTGCTATCACTATCTGCTTGGAACTCTTTCCAACTGACAGCTCCACCATTGCACACAAACAAACTTCTAGATGTCGACTTTCGATCATCTACATCGGACATAAAATCTGAGTCTGTATATTCCCTGAACTTGGAGTTCTCCATTACCAAAGACCAACAACATATCCTTAGTTCTTCTCAAGTACTTAAGGATACATTTCACAGAAGTCCAGTGTTCTTCACCTGGATTTGACTGATATCTGCTTGTGACACTCACAGCATGGGCTATATCAGGTCGTGTACATAACATGGCATACATGAGGCTCCCTATTGCAGAAGCATAAGGGATCTTGCTCATGCGTTCTATTTTCCTCAGGTGTGCTAGGGCACATCTTCTTGGAAAGATGAATGCCATGTCTGAAGGGTGCCATTAAACCCTCTTAGAGTTTTTCCATACTAAACCTCTTTAGCACTTCCTCTATGTACATCTTCTATGAAAGTCCTAGCATCCTATTCGGTCTATCTCCTATAGACCTTAATTCCTAGAATAAAGGATGCTTCTCCTAGGTCTTTCATGGAGAATTCTTTAGATAACCATATTTTGACTGTGGTCAACATGGGAATATCATTCCCAATAAGGAGGATGTCATCCACGTACAATACGAGGAAGACAACAGCGCTCCCACTGACCTTTTTGAAGATACATGGCTTCCTCCTTCATTTTTGATGAAATCCAAACAATTTTGATCACATCATTAAAACGAGTATTCCAGCTCCGAGATGCTTGCTTAAGTCCATATATGGATCCTTTGCAGCTTGCATAACCTTGTGATCACCATCACTGGATGTGAAACCTAGCGGCTGTTCCATATAGATATCTTCCTCAAGATATCCATTTAAGAATGCCATTTTCACGTCCATTTGCCATATTTCATAATCAAAATAGGCTGCAACAGCAAGCAATGTGCGGATGGATTTTAGCATAGCTACTGGCGAAAAGGTATCCTGATAGTCAATGCCTTCGCATTGACTATAATCCTTTTGCCACTAATCTAGCTTTGAATGTCTCCACATTCTCATCTGCACCAATCTTTCTCTTGTAAGATCCATTTACATCCCAATAGGTACTATACCTTCTGGTGGATCTACCAAGGTCCAGACTTGGTTTGAGTGCATCGAGTCAATTTCTGACTTCATTGCCTCTAACCATTTCTCAGGAGTCGATATCTGATATCGCCTCGTTATAGGTTTTGGGATCATCACCATGAGCATTCCATTACCTACGAGAAACATTTCTTCTACTTTCCTCTGAAATAGTACCTAAGTATCTCTTCAGGGGGACGGAAAAATCCTTTCCGATCTATGAGGTGGAGGAGGTAGTGAATGGATTGGCTTAACCTGATTTGGTTCCATTTGGTCCTTAGCTCGTTGCTCTTGTGAGACTTTCTCATCGAAGCTTGAATCTGCTTTCCAATGCCGCTATCTTGAATAAACTATTTTTCAAGAAAGATGGCATGTCGACTCACAATCACATTGTGATCTTCTAGGAATGTAGAAATAATATCCTAATGACTCTTTAGGATATCCTATAAATCGAGCTCTAAAGGACCTAAAGTCTAACTTGTCCGCTTGTTGTCTTTTGACATGAGCCGGACAACCCCAAATTCTGAGATGACTCAGACTTGGTTTCTTACCATGCCATATCTCATACGGTGTGGTAGGAACGGTTTTAGAAGGAACCCTATTCAGTAAGTATATTGCAGTTAACAAACAGTATCCCCAAAGAAAATCAGGGAAAGGTCTGTGAAGCTCATCATGGATCGGACCATATCTAATAGGATCCGATTTCTCCGTTCTGAAATCCCATTGAGTTGAGGTGTTCCTAGGTGGAGTCCATTGAGAGACTATGCCATTTTCCTTGAAGATAGTCTAGGAAAATTTTTGACTAAGGTATTCACCTCCTCGATCTGATCGAAGAACCTTAATGGATTTTTCTAGTTTGTCTTTTCTACATCATGTCTAAATTCTTTGAACTTTTCAAAAGCTTCAGACTTGTGTCTCATAAGATACACGTACCCATACCTAGATAAATTTTCGATAAAGGTTATAAAGTAGACAAAATTGCCTCTAGTCCGGCACATCAAATGGGCCGCACACATCAATATGTACTAAGGCAAGAGGATTCGTGGCCCTTTCCCCATGTCCTACAAAAGGGAGCTTAGTCATTTTGCCATGAAGACAAGATTCACAAATTCGATATGACCCGAAAGTCAACAGACTCAATAGCCTGATTTTCTCCAATTTGTTAATCCTATCTTCTGCTATATGACCTAATCTTAGGTGCCATAGATATCTATCATTTGGACTATCCCTAGGTCATTTCATGGCATTCACATTTTGCTCGATAGTTAAAAATAGATACATCAATATGTAACTGATAAAGATCGTTAATAAGAAAACCACTTGCAATTTTATTTCTTTCATAAAGAATGTTACAATGGTCCTTAAGAAAACTAATTACATAGCCTTCTAATGCTAAGGCATGAAATAGAAATCAAATTTCCTGCTTGCTGCAGGCACATAATAACAGTCTTTTAAACTAAGTCTAAACCAGATGGTAGTCAAAGAGGGTATGTTTCCCACGGCCACTGATAGCAACTCTTGCTCCATTTTTGATGCGCAGGATCATCTCACCATCCCTCAGCCTCCTGCTATCCTCAAGACCCTGCATAAAAGTGCACAAGTGAGCACTAGAACCAGAGTCAAGCACCCAACTGGATGCAGAAGAAACCATAAGGTTAGACTCAATAATGAGCATACCTCCAGAAGGACCTACCTCCTTCTTCTTTAGGGTGGCCAGGTAAGTAGGGCAGTTCCGCTTCCAGTGGCCGTCATTGTTGCAATGAAAATACTTTCCTTTGTCAGCGGCCTTCTTCTTCAGCTCTGTCTTTTTCTTCTTTCCTCCTTTCACCTTCTACTTTTTCACAGACTTCTTCTTCTTTCCAAAAGACTTTCTCTTGGAAGAAGTCCATTCCATAGCAAGCACTGAGCCTTTAGAACCTTTCATAGAAAGCTCAGCGGTAACCAGCATGTTCATAAGTTCGGCCAAGGAATTTTGAAGTTTATGCATATGGTAGTTCATGATGAACTGCCCATATGCATCAGTCAAAGATTGTAGAATTATATCATTCTACAAATCCAAGTCCAACCTCACTCTGAGCTTCTCAAGCTCTTCCAAAACCTTGATCATCATAGATAATGATCTTGGACTGACTGCCCATCACGCATCTTAGCCTTAAAAAGTCATTTAGTGACTTGATACTTGGCTGTGCGACTCTGTTCACCAAACATCTCTTATAGGTGAGCCAACATTTAGTGAGCAGTCCTGATATCTTCATGTTGGCATTGAAGTTCATCAGACATCGAGCCCAACATGTAATATCTGGCCTTGTTATCTTCATCTGTCCACTTATCTAGAGATGCTCTCTGTTCAGCGGATGGACGAGCTGGTAAGGTGGGAGGGTTCTGGTCCAATACATGAGTTAACTTCATGAAATCCTAAATGATTTTAAAGTTCTGAAGCCAATCCTTGTAATTTGATCCGGTCAGTCTATGGGTGTCTAGGATTCGTGCTAATGGATTGGAAGCAAACATTTTCTTGTAGAGAGTCAAAGTTTCTAGTTAGATATTATAATTAAGACTTAACCAATTTATTTAGAGATTTTATTTTTAAATAAATTAGCTTTCACTATTTTCTCAGGATCCCTACACTCCCTCTGTAGAGATGTGAAAATCTCCATAATTAATGATTTTTAGTGGGTGGTGTGGTCCCACCAACTGACTCATCACCTCACCTAACAGTTATTGGTGATGGGTTAGCCAATGAGTGAACAACTCTTGTTCAATGATTCTCTAATCATGGTGCACCCAAACTTGATCTCTAATTCATGAATCTCATCCGTGTCCAAAATATTGATCCACTCCTTAGTTAAGTCAGACCCACCATTTGCATAGATTGGATTTCTAATTGAGTCTCTCATTGTATCCAAAATATTGAGCCCAATCCATCCTCCAATGCATAGCATCCGATGCCTAATAGACATGGTTGCATCTTTTCGGTGCAACTGAGCCACTGTAACCAGCCAAGAATAATCAACCCCAAGAAGGGCCTACACATCAACAATGGTGGAAGACCTTAGACTTAATCTTTTCTTAGGGAGATTTGATTTAGGTCTCATTAAACTAGACTTGACATAGTCATAACCATTATGACTAACCTAGTGGCATGGGTTAGCTTGGATTATTGACCACCTCAGATCAGAACTGAGCCAACAAACATGGCTAGGTAAGTGAGACTGGTGGAAGGGATATGCCATTAACTCGATAAGAACGCATTCGAGTCGAGTAGCTTTCAATTAAAAATCAGTCAGTCGTACCTGCCAGACTTACCTTAGACATCAAATTGTTGAGCCAGAACCAATCAAATTAGCCTACAATCCAAACTCTAACCACTAAGCCTAATTAGGTCTTAGCTTGATCGATCACTCACGTGACTCAATCTTGACCTAGACTTAATCCTATTAGGCTAGTTAATTTAAGCACTATTGAACCCATCTAACCAACTCTTGATTTAGTTTGATCAACCGCTTAGACCTAATTGAGCTACCCAAGCCCGAACCCAAATTTATGAATATGTCTTAGATCTAAAATTCTCAATTTTAGATCTAATTAATATTTCATAATCATAATTCTTAATTAAGTTAAGGGTTCATAAACAAAACATATAAATAAAATTCTAGGATTTTAGGATCTAGGATTTTGTAGAAAGTAAGTTTTTGATTTTTGATTAAGGACAAACGCGCAGCACCCCTACACATCATAACAATATCCCATCAAATGGAAGGAGAGGGCATTTAAATCCTACTTTATTCTTATGACCTGACGGCCAAGGGGAACGCCTTAATCAGAAATATAAATCTACAAAACTAGTTAGATCTACATCATATATCTCATATATAAAATTTGATCTAACTTAATACATATTTTGTATACATCTCATGTATCATGCATGCATCTTTTTTAGATCTAAATTATCTCATAATTATCTAAAAAATTAAATTTAAATTGATCATATCAAAATAAATTCTAATCTAGACAACTATGTAGAACTATTCTACAACTAGTCTAGAGATGCAGTCACCATATCTCATATGATCTAAAAATTAAATAATTTTATTTTCTATTTTTTAGATCTTATTATAATATTTATAATCATTAAAAAATAGAAAATAAATAGATCTAAAATTATAATTTAATCAAAATAAATCATGATCATGCAAAACTATGTATAGAACTATTCTATTTTACAACTAGTCATGCATATTGTAGAACATAGATCTATATTATTTAATTTTAATTTTTCTAATTTTAGATCTAATCACATCTCATGTGACATCTAAAATTATCAATTATTAGATTAAAATAAATTAAAAATTAGATCTAAATAATTTTTATTGAATCTAGGTCTGGTACCAGTTGAAGGAGAGATCCTGATTTCTTGGATCAGGTTTGTTTAGATCTGATCGGATCAAGAGAGATATTTCAAAATTTTCTCTCAAGCATCCATATCAGATCTAAGATATTTTAGATCTGATTTTATAGATATAATGAATAAAAGTAAAAATAAATTAAATCTAATTTAATTTATACCTTGATGTTCGATAATCCGATTATCCTTTGATGATCCTGCTAATTGCCTGACATTCTGGATTTAGCCACGCAAGCGCCTGGCCTCTACCGGTATCCACTTAGATTGGATCTGGAGATCTTTTTCTTCTTTATCATTTTTCCAAAAATTAGATCTAAATCTGATTTGGAGAATCTTCAAAACTCTTTCTGAAGATCAGTAGTCATCTCTGCAGCAGTACTGCCTTCTTTCTTCCTCGTCGGCCTTTTTCTTGCCTGGATCGCACCAAACTGAAGTCCAACTTCCCTTAGGCATGAGAGGTGAGAGAGGATTAGAAGATGGCATGGAGGAGGGAGAGGGGCAGCCTTGGGGCATGGGCTAAGAGAAACTCTCTAAAAGTTGGACGCAGATAGGATTTATTTATAGACCCTACTGCGCCATGCAGTGCCACATCATCCTGGCCAATCGCATTACTTCATGCAATCAGATCTAAATCTGATTGGTGGGATGACATCATCTAATTCAATTAGATGAGAGCCCTGCTAATTCATCCTTAGATGGTGCCAAAGATTGGTCAAAGTTTATATGTAAAGGTCACCTAAGTAGAATCCAAGAAGCAACTTGGAGTCCCATCTGTATGGGACTCCAGGCATCCCTATCCATAGGCGCACGCCATCCTAGGCATGCACCCCCTCCTTTCTAAATTCTTGTAAGGGGACAAGTCTCCTATCTACTCTCCAATAAGTGTATGATACATGGACAGATGTCCAAGGGTCAATGGTCAACATTTGGCCAAAGTCAAAGGACAAGAATTAGTAGATGATGAAAAATGGCAGGTGTTGTCTTAAATTTATCTCATAAATTAAGACAACTCTTTTTTGATCCTGGACAAGCTTCAGTTAGACCATGTAAAGGTATCTAAATGAGGATAAATATATTTAGCTCAGTCAAGACAACTTTTAATGATAATAAATGGAGAACGTTAGGTTCAATCATATGCTAGCACGATTTCTTTGAACCTAATTGAATCTAATTCAAATCAATTAAACTGGATTAGTCCAATTAATGATATCCAGATTCAAATCCTTATTTGTGTATTCTAGTTAGATTCGATTCTGCATGATAATGGGATATGTCATGATCTCCATCATCGACATCATCAAAACTCCTTTCGATGGATCAAAACTCTTCTGATTTAGACAAATGGAATGATCGATCATCTAAATCATTCTAATTGCTCCCAAAATCCACCAGTGACACCTAGTAGTATATGGTGGCAACCCATCAAAACTAAAAATGAACCTCTCGGTGCAGCTACTTGTGTGATTAATTTCCTCTATCTTGAGCCCTGATCAGATTAGGGTTAAGGTGAACTCGTCAAACCATAATTTCTATCATATAATTTAATCATTCGATTCAAGTCCTATGTGAAAATCTTAATAGAAACTCTTTCTATTATTTTACTCTCTACCATAGCCATGGGCTTATGGACTTGATTCTCATGATCATCATAGGGCTGCTCCTCTTCTACCGAGGTAGATAGATTTACTCTTGGTGCAATCCAATTCCTACAACGAACATGCTATAGCCAACATACACCTTAGAGTTTCGAATGGCTAGGAGACCGAGTCATGGTGTAGTCAAACTATAACATCCTCATGATGAACTACCGATGCACCTTAGGTCAAAGAACCAAACATACCACTGCAGCTTCAAGTCAGTCATCGACGAGAAGGTGGACTTCCTTATGACTGCCCGAGATGGTCACGCTCGGTGCCCTCATTCTCTAACGAGTACCTATACTCTCACTCTAGGTGTCTCTACACCATAGACTCAAGACTCATCTACTATGAAGAAATGATTGTACACCAATCTTTTAGATCAATCACCATCCTCAAGATGATCCTACGGTCAGGAGCATTTTATGAGTTAATAAATGAAAATTCTTGTCTTAAATTTTCAACTCTTGAAAATAAGAATTATCATTACCATTAACTCAAGGGATGTATCACAAATACTAAATACACATTTGTGATAGAAAATAACCCATTTTATTATTTATAGTGAAAATTATAATTTTGCCCTTAGAAGTGTATTAGAAGTGTTAGCTAATTCTGGCTTCTAGGGCACACATATCTAACATAATCCATACGAGGCCCAGATCTGATCAACTCCTCCTAAGTGCTAGCCCGTATAGAAATCTTCAATGGCTGATTTCAGATCGAACTCCTTCGATCTTGCTTCACGGGCTCTTCGGACGCTTTAGATCATCGATGAATGCAGAAGATATCTAGCGAAGGCTTTCACCAAGATCTATGAACTCACGACCCTTGTAACCTCATAGATATGATTCACAAAATCCTAGGTATAGATCCTAGGGTATGCTCTCATCCAAATACCCTTGCACCAAGATCTCTCTCTTTTCTAGTTTTTCTCATGCGGAGAAGAAAGCACATGCAGAAGAGAAATGTTTTCTCTTTCTACTCTCTTATTTCTTCTACATCATACGCACATCACAAAAATTCCATGCAAAAATAGATGCACTAGCTCTAGAGAGGCATGGAGGGTTTTTGATAAGATGGTTGGCTTGTTCATTCAAACTCAAACTCCTTTGAATTTGAACAACAACCAGCCTATCTTATCTACATGGGGCATGAGAAAGGATGGTGCATGCCCTCTCTTACCTAGAAAATGTTCATGAGAAACATTTTCTCATGGTGAGAACTTTGGCACAAAATTTGATGAGGTGACACATGGGAAGACTAGTCAAACTGGTCTTAATATTTGTCATCCAATTGAACCAATCCAATTTAAATTGGTTAGGCCCAATTAAATTAGATTAAACCCAACTTATTTAGGCTTAGTTAAATCCAAATCAAATCAAGAATTAATCAAGCCAAAGTCTTGATCAAATCTGGGATTAAACCTCCTTGACAATTAGATCATCTTATAACCTAATCGGATCAAATCCAAATGAATCTAATTCAATTGGTCTTGATCCAAAAATAATCACTCAATCAAATTGAGTTAATTAGTGATTAAATCACTAATTAAACTTCTCTTGATTAGCCATTAGATCAGCTAGGAACCTCTAGTATGTATGATCCCGCAGGTTCGAACCTAAGCCGGTAGCACAGGAATCAATTTCTTGTACGAATTAAAGTAACCATCTAGCAATGGTATCCGATGTCTGGATAGCCCAAATAATATAATTACAACATTCAAAACCTACATGAATATGGTTATCACATAATTCATCTCCTTGACCTCTATGCATAGGATGACTCAGGGTTTAACTGTCAACCCTAGAAGATACATCCAAATCATGTCTCAAAGTAATTAGTCCTATGATCCCTCACTAGGACTTCCCTGGTCAAGGCTTTGCTAAATTGAAATACTATTGAACATAGCTTCTGTGTCCAAGAGTGGTCAATCCCTCTTGACTCACACATCAACTCCTTAAGTACTTAACTGTATCCAAAAATCTTTTATCACTGAATTAGAAATTTAGATAGTCCGACACCAAAGCGCAGTGAGTTGCTTGAAAGTTACCGTGGTGATTTTTGGTTCGAGGGACACTAATGCCCATATTCTATCAGAGCAATTTCTGACAGTAGAATAGCCCTAAAGTCGGTCATGTTTAGTGCAGATGTACCCCTACATCTCATCTGCATGCCATACCAGTATCTCTACACTCCTTGATTAAGAGAACAATCAACCTATATGGCATACAATGACCTATACTTGATAAACGTTGTCATCTTTGGTAACAATATATTATTTAATCACGAACAATTTTGAGGACTAAACGATAAATCCTTCTTTGTTAATTCTAAATAGTCCTAAGAACTTCATTACAACAGATATGAGTTCATTAGAAGATGAAAGATTTATGATGAAAAAGTTAAAATAATTTTTATTTAATTAATAATTCATATATAATTATATAAAATAGCTCAATCATCAATAGACTGATGATTGGCTTTGGGACACTATTTCCAACAATCTTCTACTTGGCCTAAAGACAATTGGTGTAATATCGTATACCCATCTTTGACTTGAAGTCGTCGAACTTCTTCACCATAATGGCTTTAGTGAATGGGTCGGTCAGATTCTCTTTCCATCGATCTTCTAAAGATCAACGTCACCTCGATCCATGATCTTCCAAAAAAAATAGAAACGGTATAGAATATGCTTCGTCCACTGGTGTGCCTTTGGTTCCTTCGCCTGAGCTGTGGCTCCAAAGCTATCATAGAAGAGCAGAATTGGGGCATTTAGGAAGGGTGCTACTTCGAGCTCGGTGATGAACTTCTTCAGCTACACCACTTCTTTGATAGCATCTGATGTAGCAACATACTCCACCTTGCATACTGAATCGACCATGGTGTGCTGCTTGAAACTTTTCTAGCAGATAGCTCGACCATTAAGGATAAACATATACCCCAACACACTCTTGTAGTCATCATGATCAAACTAGAAACTAGAGTGTATACACTCAACAAGTTTCAAGTCCGATTTACCATAAATAAGCTACTGGTCCTTAGTATTTCTCAAATATTTCAGGATGGTTTTAACAACTTTCTAGTGGTTCTCTCTTGGATTAGATTGGTATCTACTCACTATCCCTAGTGAGTATGCCACATCTGGTCGCGTACATGTCATGGCATACATAATAGAACTCACTTCCAAAGCATATGAAATTCTACTCATATGCTCTCTCTGTTGACATGTTATCGGACAATCCCACTTCGAGAGAGAAATTCTATGACCTATCAGTAGATAGCTCTTCTAGAAATTCTCCATTCTGAACCTCTTCAGCATAGTATCAATGTACGTGGACTGGAACAATCCAAGCAACCTTTTAGATCTATCTCTATAGATCTTCATCCCGAGGATGTTGAAAGCTTCTTTCAGATCCTTCATGGAGAACTATGATGATAGCCAGATCTTTATTTCTTGTAATGCAGGGATATCATTCCTGATTAAGAGAATGTCATCCACATACAAAATGAAGAATACAACTGCTGGACCATTAGCCCACTTATATATGCAAGACTCTTCTTCATTCTTAATGAAGCTATACGTCTTGATCGTCCTATCAAAATGTATGTTCCAACTTCAAGATGCCTACTTCAGTTTATAAATGGATCTTTGAAGCTTGCACACCTTAGACTCATCTGTGGATGTGAAATCTTCAAGTTGTATCATATACACCTCTTCAGCTAGCTCTCCATTTAGGAATGCTATTTTCACATCCATTTGTCAAATTTTATAGTCCAGATGTGCAGCTATCGCAAGCATGATCCAAATGGATTTGAGCATTATCACAGAAGAAAATATCTCATCATAGTCAATACCATAACATTGATGATACGCCTTGGCAATCAGATGGGCTTTATAGGTCTCCACCTTCCTGTCTGCACCCCTTTTTCTTTTGAAAACCCACTTACACGTTATGGGTTTTATCCTTTCGGGTGGGTCAACCAATGTCCATACATCATTGACCTTCATAGACTCCATGTTGGATCTCATGGCCTCAAGCTATTTTTTAGAATCGGATCTCTACATTACATTCATGTAGGTGATCAGATCTTTATCGTTCTCATCGAGTTCGATAGGATTACCATCTTAGACCAAGAAACCATAGTATCTATCTGACTGATGTGGTACTCTACCAGATCATCTTAGAGGTGTAGGTTCAGTAGGCTTTAGGTATGATCAAATCAAATCCGATTTAGGTTCAGCTACTTATGTCAGTTCTTCCACCTATCAAACTTCTTCAAGCTCGATCTTAGAGGCATTAGACCCTTTACCAAGGAACTCCTTTTCTAAAAAGAGTTTTTTAAGGCTGACAAACACTTTCTGCTCATCAGCTAGGTAGAAGTAATATCCTTTGATCACTTTTGTGTATCCTATAAAGCTACTCTTATCAGACCTCGGTCCAAGCTAGTCTATTACTAAACATTTGACATAAATGGAACACCCCTAAACCCTAAGATATGAGAGTACTGGCTTACACCGTGTCCACATCTCGTATGGCATTTAAGAAATAGACTTACTCAGCATCCTATTCAGAATATAACAAGCTGACTCGAGCGCATATCCCTACAAGGAGATAGAAAGACTGACAAATTCTATCATGGATCGAATCATGTCCAATAGGGTTTAATTCCTCCTTTTGGACACACCATTATGCTATGGTGTTCCAGAAAGAGTCCATTGGGAGAGAATCCTATTCTTCCAAGGATATATCAGAAATTCACTAGAAAGGTAGTCACATTCTTGGTCAAACTAAAAAGTTTTAATACTCATCCCAGTTTGCTTTTCTACCTCATTACAGAATAGTTTGAACATTTCAAACGACTCCGAGTTATGCTTCACTAAATAGACATACCCATACCTTGATAGATCGTCTATGAAGGTTATAAAGTAGAAATATGCACCTCTAGCACTTGTGCTTAAGGGTCCACATATATCAGTATGTACTAGATCCAGGAGTTCACTAGCTCATTCATCCTTTCCAATAAAAGATGACTTCGTCATTTTTTCAAGGCAAATAGGATTCACAGGTTGGAAGTGACTCATAATCACTGACCTCAAGAATTCTTTCTTGAGCCAATCTATTTATTTTATTCTTGTTGATGTGACCTAGCCTACAATACCAAAGATAGACATTTGACACTTCCTCTATTCTAGGACATTTACCGAAAGGTTTGGACTATGTTAACAGACTGTGATAATAGATAAATTTCATTATTCAATCATCCAACACAAACTGTAACATCATTCAAATAATATCATAAAAATTTTCTTTTATTGAAAACTGGTAACTATTCTTGGTCAAAAGGCCTATAGAAATTACATTCAATAAAAAACTTGGACAAAAGTGATAATCACTAAGAATAACTCTATGAAAATTTATTACAAGGTTCATGATTTCTAAAGCTAGAATTAAAACTTGTCTTCCATCTCCAACATTTAGGAACCTCTCGCCTTCACCAAATCTTTTACTGATCTATAAACCTTGCATTGAATTACAAAATGATAAGGGCTTTTAGTATCTAATACCCAGGCAGTTGTATCATAAATTGAGAAGTTGCAAGGTGTTATCATATAATTACCTTGTGCAGTAACTACTTGCTTCCTCCTTGGCCTATTCGGGTTCAGGGTGGCAATGTACTAAGGATGGTTCCTCTTTCAATGCTCCTGCTTCTTGCAAAAGAAGCACTCTACGTGGCTCTAGTCAGGCTTGTGCTTCTTGGTATGACCTTGTGCAGACATCCCAGCTTGCGGCTATACCTTCTTATTATTCTTCTTCTTATTCTTCTTTCCTTCTTAAAGGATTGATCAGAAGAAATCCCTCCCACAACATTCACCAACCCCCTTTTGGAGCTGATGATTCTTCTCAAAGTTCTACAATAACCCCAATAACCCATGGTAGTTCACTATAGACTTTGTCATTCTGAAATGAGTAAGGAAAGGAAGGAAGGACTTGGGCAATGAATTTATGATCGCATCCTTGCTGAGCTGCTCATTAAGAAAAAAATCTAGCTTACTTAGGCATTCAATCATCTCAATCATGTACCATACGTGATTAGTGACTGACGTCCCATCCCTTATATGAGCGTTGAAAATGGCACAACTAGTCTTATGCCTTTCAACATTGTCAGGCATACCAAAAGAGTCATTCAATATTTGAAGCATCTCCTCGGGCTGGATATTCTTGAACCTGTGGCTGAACTCATCATTCGTTACTGCCAGTATAATGCGGTCATTAAACCACTTATGGTAGTGTCTCTAACCGTCTTAATAGCATTTGGGGCTAGCTCCTCAGGTGCTAGATCAGTCAATACATATAAGATCCATTCATGCTCCCAGATGATTTTCAACTTTTGATACTAGCTATCGATGTTGGATCCCAAGAGTTTGTCATTGTCCAACAATGATCGAAACGACAGGGTAGTGGCCATTTCTGCATAAAAAAAAACCATAGACCTAATTAGTATATGAATTATTTACTCCAAAGACTTGGACTTTAGTCTAAAGATTCACCTACTATTTTGTTCAAGTCGGTAGCCTCTACCTCTAATTTGAGAAATCACCACTAATTTCTTAGTGGGTACTAGAATCTACATAGACTACACACGAGCCCAACTTTGGTTGGTCAACTTATGTGTACCTATGAGTAGGTTCATAACCAATTGTTTCACCAAACAACTTCTAGTAATTTAATTTTTGCCCCAAAAATTTAATCAGTAGGCTTTGGCCTCCACTAAAAAGATTCAGTTAGATCCAACCATTAACATGACCACATTTGATGCATCAGACCAACAAATGATTAGGCCTGACATTGGTCAGCCAACTTGACCACCATTAGAAAGACATGATCAAATTATCATATTATAAATGATAATTCCATTAGTCAATAAGCACCAGATCTTTGGACCTCCAAGGATTATTAAACCAATGGACCCATTATCACTCAACTTAGTGGGAGGCTATAACTTAGTTGTCACCATAACTTTATCATTTTAAGGATCTAATAATTTAAGATAATTTTATTAACTAATTTTAAGAAGAATTGACTAGCCAATTTGGATCCTACCACTGACTTCACCAAGTCAGATCAATAAGGACCTAATTCAAGCCAGCATTAGGAGCACCTAAATTAGTCAAACCGATTTACCTAATTGACATAGGTGAGCCCAAATCACCAAATGGTCTAATCAAAACCTAATTCACGAAGATGGCCAGGTAAATGAGTTCAGTGGAAGGGATATGCCATTAACTCATCAAAGATCGAATTAGTGCGAGTAGCTTCCAATTAAAAACCACCGGTTTGAGCTACCAGACTTACCTTTGACACCATCCGATTCATTAGTTTCAATTTGACCAACCTAGCAATATTAGGTTCGACCGCGTAGCCACAAATCTAAGTCCATTTGGTCCTCCTTAAAGGCATGGACTTGACCAACTACAACTATTATAATTTAGTCTAAAGAGTTCTTGACCTAATCTAAATCAATATTTGGTTAGATTTGATCAATTACTCTAAATTTAGTCCATTCTTTAACTAACCTTAGGTCTAACCCAATTAATGGATCTAATTCGACTAACCCAATAACCCACATTTTATAATCAATGACTTAGGATCTTTAATTCACAATTCTAGATCCTAATTCATCATGCTTAATTCTTAATTAAGTTTAAGACTAAGGATTGAGGTTCGGCATTTCGAAAATATTTTTCAAAATTTTTGAAAAATTCTTTACATCCTAGTATTATTTCACTAAATAGACTGACTCATTTCAAAAATGGTTTGGCTTATTTCATAAATAAGCACTAGATGAAGGTTTGATCTTATAAAATCAGCCAATTAAGACATTATGCCAACTTCTCAATCAGGCTGGCTCAAATCCCATTTGAGCTAGCCTGAGCAAAAGCCAAGTTGGCTTTGTTCCTGAGATAGTTGGCTTGGGCAGAAGGTCTGAAGGCCATCATTCCTGTCGGACAGGCTTGGATCCAATCTAAGCCAATCCGAATTGAATCCGAGCCAGCCCGATTCTTGACTGAGCTGGCTGGAGCATCAATCCATAAACCCTATCATGGCGATTCGAGCTAGCCTGAGCAGAAGCCAAGTTGGCTTTGTTCTTGAGATAGTTGGCTTGAGCAGAAGGTCTGAAGGCCATCATTCCTGTCGGACAGGCTTGGATCCAATTCGAGTCGATCCGAATTGAATCCGAGCCAGCCCGATTCTTGATTGAGCTGGCTGGAGCATCAATCCATAAACCCTATCATGGCTGGCACACTGGTCAAGCTGCCTCAATTCTTGAGAGAGCTGGCTTGACCGATGAATAGAATCTTTTTAAGATCCTATTTAGGTTTAATCTAAAATTATGTACTCTACATAAAAATTATAAAATTATTTAGATCTAATCTAAATACTAATTCATGATAAATTTGAGATTAAACTCTTCAAACACATCATAAAAAATCCTTAGATCTAATCTAAAGTTTTTATTATCAATTTTATAGATCGCAACGTACCAGAACAACCTCTCCACTATAAGGGGTAAACCTTACAGTAGGATAATCTACAGTTCATGCGATCGTCATTTTTAATTTTTAGATCAGATTATTATTTAGATCTAATCTAAAAATAATCTAAATAATGCATATATAATACATCAAAGAACCTACTACTCTGATACCAATTGAAGGAAATGCATATGGTTTCTAGCTCTACTTTCAAAAACTATTCATGAGAAAGGAGGGCGCATGCCCTCCCTTTCATGGAAAATGTTCACGAGAAATATTTTTTTATGGAGAGAACTTTGGCATAAAATTTAATGAGGTGACACGTAAGAAAACTAATCAAACTAGTTTTAATATTTGTTATCCAATTGAACCAATCCAATCTAAATTAATTAGGCCCAATTAGACTAGATTAAATCCAACTTATTTAGGCTTAATTAGGCTCAGTTAAATCCTAATCAAATCAAGAATTAATCAAGCCAAAGTCTTGATCAAATCAAGGATTAAAGTTTCTTGATGATTAGATCATCTTATAATCTAATCAAGTCAAATCCAAATGAATCCAATTCAATTGGTCATGATCTAAAAATAATCACTCAATCAAATTGAGTTAATTAGTGATTAAATCACTAATTAAACTTCTCTTGATCAACTATTAGATTGGATAGGAACCTCTAGTATGTGTGACCATGCAGGTTCAAACCTAAGCTGGTAGCACAAGAACCAATTTTTTATACTAATCAAAGTGACCATCTAGCAATGGTACCTGATATTTGAATAGGTCAAATAGTACAATCGTAATATTTAGAATCTACGTTAATATAGTTACTGCATAATTCATCCTCTTGACCTCTATGCATAGGATGACTCAGGGTTTAACTGTCAACCCTAGAAGATACATCCAAATCATGTCTCAAAACAATTATTCTTGTGACCCCTCACTAGGACTACTCTAGCCAAAGCTTTGCTAAATTAAAATACTATTGAATATAGCTCTTGTGTCTAGAAGTGGTCAATCCCATCTTGACTTATGCACCAACTCCTCAAGTACTTGACTGTACCCAAAAATCTTTCGTCACTAAATTAAAAATTCAATTAGTCCAGCACCAAAGCATAGTGAGTCGCTTAGAAGTTACCATGGTGATCTCAGGTTAGAGAGACACTTATGCCCATATTCCATCAGAGCAATTCTTGATAACAGAAAAGCTCTAAAGTCGATCACATTCAGTGCAGATGTATCCCTATATCTCACCTGCATGCCATACCAGTGTCTCCTCACTCCTCAGTTAAGAAGACAACCAACCTATATGGCACATAATGATCTATACTTGATAAACATTTTCATCCTTGGTAACAATGATTTATTTGATTGCGAATGATTTTAAGGACTAAATGACAAATCTTTCTTTGTCAATTCTAAATAGTCCTAAGAACTTCATCACAACCGACAGGAGTTTATTAGAAGATGAAAGATTTATGATGAAAAAGTTAGAATAATTTTTATTCAATTAATAATTTATCTATAATTATACAAAATAGCTCAATTATCAATAAGCTGATAATTGGCTTTAGAATACTATTTCCAACACCTGCTAGCTAGGAAAAATAAAATCGGCTATGTCGTTCAAACATGCCAGGCCAGCACCATCCCTGCTAGCTAGGATAAATAAAATTGGTTTTGTCATCCAAACACATAGGGCTAGCACCACTCTTGCCAGCTAGAAAAAATAAAACTGGCTATGTCGTCCAAAAATGCTAGGCTAGCACCAAGGCTAACACCAACTACTGCTAGCTATAGTGTTCTATCAATGTTTTCTCCCATAAAACATTCTATGGACAATCCTTTTCAAACCAAATGCTAACTAACTTCTCAAACATTAAGAAATGATGTTCTAAAAGCTGAAAAGAATAAAATTAAAGTACTGCTAAGGAACATGAAATTTCATCGCAAATTAGATTTATATATATATCTATATCTCTAAGCAACATTTCAACCAAATTCATATCCCATTTTCAAGCTTACGCAAAATCATATGTATAAGCTGAAGAATAACCAAAGTTAGCTTCTTTCTAACGTTAATCTTTTTTATATCAAAATATAATAAGAAAAATACCAGAGCTAGATATGAAAACCACTCACCTCAAGCTAGCTACTGCAATACCTTGGTGCTTGATTCATTCAAAGCACCCCTTAAGAGCCTTTGTCCTTTCCTATGACATTAGTAAACACTGATAAATATAATACTATATGATGCATGATCAAGACTATGCATGCTCTACTCTAGGCTTGGCTTTAACTCTTCTATCTTGTTTGCTTTATTTTAGATTTAACTAAACTTTAAGATAACTCACAAATTTTAGATATTTAGTTCTATTTCCCTTCTCATAATTGATTTTAGATTTAGCTGATTAAGTTTTTAGTTCATTGCTAAACCATCTAAATGATTTCCACCTTATAAGTAACATAATTCAACTTCAACCTGAGTTTAAATTATATACTTTTGTAGGGAAATCCTGATTTTTCGGACCAGGTTTGCTCAGATCTGATCGGATCAAGAGATATATTTCAAAATTTTTTTTCTTTGATCCACATCAGATCTAGGATATTTCAGATCTGATCTTTATTATTTTAATAATTAAAATAAATTTAGGTAAATTAAATCAAATTTAATTTACCTTAACGTAGGGTAATCCTATTACCCGTTGATATCCTGTAAGCAGCGGAAGGTTTTGGATCTAGCCACGCAAGTGCCTGTCCTCTACCAGTATCCACTTGGACTGGATCTAGAGATCCTCTTCTTCTCTATCACGTCTACAAAAATCAGATCTGGATCTGATTTAGAGGATCTTCAAAATACCTTTCGAAGATCAGCAGTTGTCCTTTACAGCAGCGCAGCCTTCTAGCTTTCTATCGTCTTTTTCTCATCTGGATTACACCAACTTGGATCCCAAACTACTTTGGGCATGGAGAGGAGAGGGAGAAGATGGGCTTGGCATGGAGGAGGAGAGAACCAACCTTGGGGCATGGAGAATTCTCAATTGCTTTTTGAGTTGGGCATAGGGTCTTATTTATAGACTATGCATGATCCAACTCCTCTTCTTCCCAACCAATCACAACCCTTTGTAAAATCAGATCTAAATCTGATTTATGGAAATAGAGTCCCTTAGATTCCTCCTTAGATGGCACCTAAAATCAGTCAAATGTGGTTCTTAGGAGAAGTCTAATCAGAATTCAAAAAGGAGATGGAGTCCCTATCCAATAGGGACTCCTAGGCGCCTCCGGCTTGGGCACACGCTAAGGGTGGCATGCGCCCCCCACCTTGCTACGTTCTAGCAAGGGGATAAGCCCCAACCAGCTCTCCAATAGGTGCATGACATGTGGACAAAAGTTAAAGTGTCAATGGTCAATATTTGACCAATCAAAGGTCAACTTTTGACCAAAGTCAAAGGACGAGAAATGGCAGGTGACCAAAAATGGCAGATATTATCTTACAAAATAAGACAACCCATTTCTGACCTGGACAAGCTTCAGTTAGACCAAGTGAAGGCCTCTGATCGAGTACAAAATTCTTTGACTCGGTCAGGATAACTATTTATGATAGTAAAAGAAGAATGTTGGGTTCAATCGAGTGCTAGCATGATTTCCTTGAACCTAATTGAATCTTATTTAGATCAATTGAACTGGATTAGTTAATAATGAAAATTGAGTGCTAGCACGATTTTTCTAATGAGTACTTGTACTCTCACTCTGATGTCTCTACACTATAGACTCAAGACTCATCTACTATAAAGAAGCGATTGTATACTAAACTTTCAGATCAATCACCATCCTCATGATGATCCTATGGTCAGGAGTATTTTATGAGTTAATAATGAAAATTCTTATCTCAAATTTTCAACTCTTGAAAATAAGAATTATCATTATCATTAACTCAAGGGATGTATCACAGACACTAAATACACATATGTAATAGAAAATAATCTATTTTATTATTTATAGTCAAAATTATAATTTTATCCCTAGAAGTGTATTACAAGTGTCAACCAATTCTGACTTCTAGAGCACACATATCTAACAAACTCTCACTTGACCTAAAGCCAATTGGCTACAAATCTAAGTCCCATCTTCTCAAGATGGGCTTCGATCTTCTGCTGGCCCAACAGCTTTGTAAGCGGGTCCACCGCATTGTCTGGGGAGTCAACTCTCTTGACCTCGACGTAATCATTCTCAAGGTAATCGTGGATGAGGTGGTATCGCCGCTCGATGTGCTTAGATTTTTTATGAGACCTTGGATCCTTAACAAGGGCTATGGCGCCATTGTTGTCGCAATACAGAGGAATGGCATCTGATGGCATCACTCCGATCTCTACGGCAAACTTCTTATACCAGAATGCCTCCTTTGCAGCTTCTGATGCAGCGATGTATTCTGCTTTCATGGTGGAATCTGCTATCACTGTCTGCTTGAAACTTTTTCAACTGATAGCTCCACCATTACAAATAAACAGACTTTCAGATGTCGACTTTCGATCAACTATATCAGACATAAAATTCGAGTCTGTATACCCTAGGACATGGAGTTCTTCATTACCAAAGATCAACAACATATCCTTAGTTCTTCTTAACCACTTAAGGATACATTTCACAGAAGTTCAGTGTTCTTCCCCTTGGATTCGACTGATATCTACTCATGACACTCACAGCATGGGCTACATCAGGTCATGTACATAACATGGCATACATGAGGCTCCCTATTGCTGAAGCATAAGGGATCTTGCTCATGCGTTCTATTTCCTCAGGTGTGCTAGGGCATATCTTCTTGGAAAGATGAATGCCATGTCTAAGGGATACTAAACCCCTCTTAGATTTTTTCATGCTAAACCTCTTTAGTACTTCCTCTATGTACATCTTCTATGAAAGTCCTAGCATCCTATTCGGTCTTTCTCTATAGACCTTAATTCTTAGAATAAAGGATGCTTCTCCTAGGTCTTTCATGGAGAATTCTTTAGATAACCACATTTTAACTATGATTAACATGGGAATATCATTCCCAATAAGGAAGATGTCATTTACATACAATATGAGAAAGACAACAGCGCTCCCACTGACCTTTTTGAAGACACATGGCTCCTCCTCGTTCTTGATAAAATCAAACATTTTGATCACATTATTAAAATGAGTATTCCAACTCCAAGATGCTTGCTTAAGTCCATATATGGACCTTTGCAGCTTGCATACCTTATGATCATCATCGCTAGATGTAAAACCTAGCGTCTGTTCCATATAGATATCTTCCTCAAGATATCCATTTAAGAACGCCGTTTTCACGTCCATTTGCCATATTTCATAATTGAAATAGGCTGCAACAGCAAGCATTGTGTGGATGAATTTTAGAATAGCTACTGACGAAAAGGTATCCTGATAGTCAATACCTTCATGTTGACTATATCCTTTTGCCACTAATCTAGCCTTGAATGTCTCAACATTTCCATCTGCACCAATCTTTCTCTTGTAGATCCATTTACACCCATAGGTACTATACCTTCTGGTGGATCTACCAAGGTCTAGACTTAGTTTGAGTGCATCGAGTCAATTTCTAACTTCATTGCCTCTAACCATTTCTTGGAGTCGATATCTAATATCGCCTCGTTATGGGTTTTGGGATCATCACCATGAACCCTATTTCCTATGAGGAACATTTTCTCTACTTCCTCTGAAACAGTACCTAAGTACCTCTCAGGGGGACGGGAAACTCTTTCCGATCTACGAGGTGGAGGAGGTAGTGACTGGATTGGCTTAACCTAATTTAGTTCCATTTGGTCCTTAGTTTGTTGCTCTTGTAAGACTTTCTCATCGAGCTTGATCTGCTTTCCAATGCCACTATCTTGAATAAACTATTTTTCAAGAAAGATGGCATGTGGACTCACAATCACATTGTGATCTTCTGGAATGTAGAAATAATATCCTAATGACTCTTTAGGATATCATATTAATCGAGCTCTAAAGAACCTAAAGTCTAACTTGTCCACTTATTGTCTTTTAACATGAGCCGGACAACCCCAAATTCTAAGATGACTCAGAATTGGTTTCTTACCATGCCTTATCTCATACGGTGTGGTAGGAATGGTTTTAGAAGGAACCCTATTCAGTAAGTATATTGCAGTTAATAAATAGTAATCTCAAAAGAAAATCAGGAAGATCTGTGAAGCTCATCACGGATCGGACCATATCTAATAGGGTCCGATTCCTTCATTCTGAAACTCCATTGAGTTGAGGTATTTCTGGTGGAGTCGATTAAGAGACTATGCCATTTTTCTTGAGATAGTCCAAAAATTTTTGACTAAGGTATTCACCTCCTCGATCTGATCGAAGAACCTTAATGGATTTTTTAATTTGCTTTTCTACTTCATGTCTGAATTCTTTGAACTTTTCAAACGCTTCAGACTTGTGTCTCATAAGATACACATACTCATACCTAGATAAATCATCGATAAAGGTTATGAAGTAGACTAAATTGCCTCTAGTCGGCACATCGAATGGGCCGCACACATCAGTATGTACTAGGGCAAGAAGATCCGTGGCCCTTTCCCCATGTCCTACAAAAGGGAGCTTAGTCATTTTGCCATGAAGATAGGATTCATAAATTGGATACGACTCAGAAGTCAGCAGACTCAATAGTCCAATTTTCTCTAATTTGTTAATCCTATCTTTTGCTATATGACCTAATCTTAGGTGCCATAGATGCCTATCATTTAGACTATCCCTAGCTCGTTTTGATTTTATGGCATTCACATTTTGCTCGAAATTAAAAATAGATATGTTAACATGTAACTGATAAAGATCGTTAATAAGAAAATCATTTGCAATTTTATTTTTTTTCATAAAGAATGTTATAATGGTCCTTAAGAAAACTAATTACATAGCCTTCTATTACAAGGCAAGAAACAGAAATCAAATTTCTGCTTGCTGCAGGCACATAATAACAGTCTATTAATACTAAGTCTAAACCAGATGGTAGTCGAAGAGGATATATTTTCACTACCACGGTAGCAACTCTTGCTCCATTTTCGATACGCAGGATCATCTCACCATCCCTCAACCTCCTGTTATCCTCAAGAAACTGCATGGAAGTGCACAAGTAAGCACTAGAACCAGAGTCAAGCACCCAACTGGATGCAGAAGAAATCGTAAGGTTAGACTCAGTAATGAGCATACCTTTAGAAGGACCTATCTCCTTCTTCTTTAGGGTGGCCAGGTAAGTGGGGCAGTTCCACTTCTAGTGGCCATCATTGATATAATGGAAATACTTTCCTTTGTTAGCGGTCTTCTTCTTCAGCTTTGCCTTTTTCTTCTTTCCACCTTCCACCTTCTGCTTTTTTGCAGACTTCTTCTTCTTTCTAAAAGACTTTCTCTTGGAAGAAGTCTGTTTCATAGCAAGTACTGAGCCTTTAGAATATTTCATGGAAAGCTCAGCGGTAACCAGTATGTTCATAAGTTCGACTAAGGAATTTTGAAGTTTATGCATATGGTAGTTCATGATGAACTGCCCATAAGCATCAGTCAAGGATTGCAGAATTATATCATTCTACAGATCCAAATCCAACCACACTCCGAGCTTCTCAAGCTCTTCCAAGTCCTTGATCATTATCAGATAATGATCTTAGACTGACTGCCTATCACGCATCTTAGCCCTGACCAGTCATTTATTGACTTGATACTTGGCTGCGCGACTCTGTTCACCAAACATCTTCTGTAGGTGAGCCAACATTTGGCAAGCAGTTCTGATATCTTCATATTGGCATTGAAGTTCATCAGACATTGAGCCTAACATGTAGTATCTGGCCTTATTATTTTCATCTGTCCACTTATCCAGAGATGCTCTTTGCTCAGCGGATGGACGAGCTGGTAAGGTGGGAGGGTCCTGATCCAATACATGAGTTAACTTCTCGAAACCCAAAATGATTTTGAAGTTCTAAAGCCAATCCTTGTAATTTGGTCTGATCAGTCTATAGGTGTCCAGGATTCATGTTGGTGGATTAGATGCAGACATTTTTCTATAAAGAGTCAAAGTTTCTAGTTAGATATTATAATTAAGAGTTAACCAATTTATTTAAAAATTTTATTTTTAAATAAATTAGCTTCCACTATTTTCTTGGATTTCTACACTCCTTCTATAGAGATGCGAAAATCTTCATGATTACGTATTTCTAATGGATGGTGCAGTCCCACCGACTTACTCATCACCTCACCTAATAGTTATTGGTGATGGGTTAGCCAATGAGTGAATAACTCTTGTTCAATGATTCTCTAATCATGATGCACCCAATCTTGGTCTCTAATTCATGAATCTCATCATGTCCGAAATATTGATCCACTCCTTAGTTAAGTCAAACCCACCATTTGCATAGATTGGATTCCTATTTGAGTCTCTCACTGTATCCAGAATATTGAGCGCAATCCATCCCCCAGCATGTAGCATCCAATGCCTAATAAACATGATTGCATCTTTTTGGTGCAACTAAGCCACTGTAACCAGTCGAGAACAATCAACCCCGAAAGGAGCCCACACATCTACAATGGTGGAAGACCTTAGACTTAATCTTTTCTTAGAGAGATTTGATTTAGGTCTCATTAAACTAGACTTGACATAGTCATAACCATTATGACTAACCTAGTGGCATGGGTTAGCTCGGATTATTGACCACCTCATATCAGAACTGAGTCAACAAATATGACCAGGTAAGTGAGATCGGTGGAAGGGATATGCCATTAACTCAACAAGATCACATTCGAGTCGAGTAGCTCCAAATTAAAAACCAGTCGGTCGTATCTGCCAAACTTACCTTAGACACTAAATTATTAAGCCAAAACAAATTAGGTTAGCCTACAATCTAGACTCTAACCACTGAGCCTAATTAGGTCTTTGCTTGATCAATCACTCATGTGATTCGATCTTGACCCAGACTTAATCCTGTTAGGCTGGTCAATTTAAGCATTGTTGATCCCATCTAACCAACTCTTGATTCGATTTGATCAACCGCTAGACCTAGTTGGGCTACCCAAGCTCAAACCCAATTTTATGAACATGTCTTAGATCTGAAAATTCTTAATTTTAGACCAAATATGTTTCATAATCTTAATTCTTAATTAAGTTTAGGATTCAAAAATAAAACATGCAAATAAGATCATAGGGTTTCAGGATCTAGGATTTTGCAGAAAGTAAGTTTTCAATTTTTGACTAAGGACGAACGCACAACACCCCTACACATCAAAAGAACACCCCATCGAATGGAAGGAGAGGGTCTTTAAACCCTACTTTGTTCTTATGACCAGAGGACCAAGGGGAACGCCTTAATCAGAAATACAACTAATCTACAAAAACTAATTAGATCTAAGCATATATCTCATATAACAAAATTAATCTAATTAAAATATATTTTGTATACATCATATCATGCATGTTTTTTAGATCTAAATTATCTCATAATTATCTAAAAAATTAAATTTAAATTTGATCTCATCAAATAAAATTTAATCTAGATCCTATTGTAGAACTATTCTACTACTAGTCTAAACATGCAACTATCATATCTCATATGAATAAATTAAATTTAATTTATTTTCTATTTTTAGATCTGATTATAATATTTATAAGATTAAAAAATAATAAATAAATATATCTAAAAATTATATTTAATCAAATAAAAATTATAATTATACTAGACTACACATAGAATAATTCTATTCCTAGTCTACTCATGTATCTCATACATTTTAGATCTAGATTAATTAATTTTAATTTTTTAATTTTTTGATTTTAGATCTAATCATATCTCATGTGATATCTAAAATTACTAATTTATCAGATTAAATCAGATTTAAATAAATTTTATAAGAACCTCGCTCTGATACCAGTTGAAGGAAAATCCTGATTTTCTGGGGGTCAGGTTCGTTCAGATTTGATTAAATCGAGAGACATATTTCAAAAATTTTCTCTTAGATTCGAATCAAATCTAACATTTTTCTAATCTAATTTTATGATCTAATAAATAAAAAAATTAAATTAAATTAAATCTAAATTAGTTTTACCTTGATATGGGAAATTCGATTATCCATTGATGATCTTGCTGATTGCCTGAGGTTCTGGATCTAGCCATGCAAGCACCTGGCCTCTACTGGTATCCACTTAGGTTGGATCTGAAGATCTTGTCATTCTTTATCTCATCTCCAAAAATTAGATCCGAATCTGATTTGGAGGCTCTTCGAAACTCCTTTCCAAGGTCAGCAGTCGTCTCTATAGTGGTGCTGCCTTCATTTCTCGTCAGCCTTTTCTTGCCTGAATTGCACTAATTTGAAGACAACTATCCTTGGGCGTGGAGAGGAGAGAGATGGCCTAAAGGTGGCATGGATAAAGGAGAGGGACAACCATGGGGTGTGGCTAGAAGAAGAGTTTCTTAAAAAGTGGGCGCAGACAGGTCTTTAAATAGACCCTGCTGTGCCATGCAGTGCCACATCACCTTGACCAATTACATTGCTTCATTTAAGCAGATCTAAATCAGATTGGTGGGATGACATCATCTGATCTAATTAAATGAGAAACCCATAGATTCATCCTAAGGTGGTGCCTAAGACTGGTCAAAGTCTATAGGTGAGAGTCACCTAGTTTGAATCCAAGAAGCAACCTGGAGTTCCATCCGTATGGGACTCCAGGCATCCCTATCCATGGGTGCACATCATCCTAGGTGTGTGCCCCCTCCTCTCTAATTTTTAGAAAGGGGACAAGCCCCTATCTACTCTCCAATAAGTGCATGACACATGGACAGATGTCCAAGGGTCAAAGGTCAACGTTTGACCAAAGTCAAAGGACAAGAATTAGAAGGTGACGAAAAATGTTAGGTGTTGTCTTAAATTTATCTTATAAATTAAGACAACCCTTTTCTAGCCTGGACAAGCTCTAATTAGTTTAGGTAAATGTGCCTGAGTGAGCACAAAATAATTTGACTCAAACTAGACAACTTTTAATGATAGAAAAAGGAGAATGTTGAGTTCAATCGTGTGCTAGCAAGATTTTCTTGAACCAAATTGAATTTAATTCAAATCAATTGAACTAGATTAGTCTAATTGATGATATCTAGATCCAAACTCTTATTTGTGTGACCCAGTTAGGTTCTGTTCTGTATGGTAATGGGATATGTAGTGATCTCCATCATCAACATCATCGAAACTCCTTTTAATGGATCAGAATTCTTCTGATTCAGACAACTAGAATGATCGATCATCTAAATCATTCTAGCTGCTCCCAAAATCCATCAGTAATACCTACAAGTATATAGTGGCAACCCATCAAAATTAAAAATAAACCTCTCGGTGCTGCTACTTGTGTGATTAAGTTCTTCTATCTTGAGCTCCGATCAAATTAGGGTTAAGGTAAACTCATCAAACCCTAATTTCTATCATATGATTTAATCATTTGATTCAAGTCCGATGTGAAAACGATCTCTATTAGTCTGATGTTGAAAATTGATAGGGACACGAGCTCACGATGCTGTCGTTAAGACACCGTGTTTATCAATTTAAATCCGACTCTTTACTTTTTAAACTAATTAAAAATTATGAAGAAAGTGGTGAGTCGGGTCGAATCCACAGAGAGGCAATGATTTATTTCTAAAATCTTTGATTTTTTTTTTTTTTAAGAAAAGAAAGCAAAGATTAAAGTCGAAAAATAGATCTATAAATAAAAATAGAATTTAAATTATGCAAAAATAAATTTGATACTAAGATCTACTATTTAGATCTTAGCAACTACTTATAGTAAAATTAAAGAGCAATAAAGAACAAATAATTTAAAGAGCTAGAATTGAAAAGAATAATGAAACTTTCTTTATTAAATTTAAAACTAAGATGCAGAATTTAAATACAAGAAATTAAAGAAAATTCAGAATTTTAATACAAGAAATTAAAGGAAAAAAAAAAACTAGATGAAGATCGCAGATCGGCGTAGGCATGAAGATGGCGTAGAAGACCGGCTCTTCTTCTCAGCAGCACCGCAGCTTTGAAGCAACCTTTAATCCCGAGCTTGACTTCCACCCTATACCTTAGCTTCTCTTCCAACCCTCCTCCTTTTCTTAGAGGCTTAGGATCCTTTTTATAGAGCTAGAAGAGGTAGATATTTATTTCTAAAAGCAATATGGGACTAATTCCCTTTGTAATCGTAAAAATTTGAATAAAATTTGAATAAAAACAATCCTGTTACGTCTCTGGTAAATCTGGTAAAATCAGGCTATCCGATAGGAATCGAACGGTTCAAAAATCATCAAAATCGGATGCCTATCAGCCCAGATCAGCTCGAATTAAATACTGGCCGTCCGATCGCGCTTGATCGAGGAAATCTGGCCGCAAATCGCGCTTCGGGAGTCCTGATCACCGCCGGGAGCGTTCTGGACCGTCGGATCGAAGCTGGAATCAGGCGCTGCCGTTTGATGGTGATCCGAGTGAAATTGGCAACCGAAAAAAATGCTGACCGTCCGATCTTAACCGCAATCAACCGCAGCCGTCCGATCGCGCAATTACTGTTCCCATGGACCGCGTAGACCGGCCGCACCGCACACCGCAACCAATCAACGCTTCTGTCACCGAGTGAAATGACCAGATTGCCCTGTGAGCCGCGATAAAATTTTGTAGACCCTTTAAGGGTCTAGGTCCACCACGTGGCAGGCTCTGATTCGCCGGATTTTGCTGAGCTGGCGGTCCACGCCTGGATCGTAGACCGGCTGATGGCTTCAATGACTGAGTCGGCTTTGATGGCTCGGCTTGGCTTGGTGGCTCGGCTTGGCTTGGTGGCTCGGCTTGCGGAGCCGGTTGAGCCGTTTTCTTTTTTTTTTTTATTTAATTTTTATTTATTTTATATTTTTTTAAAAATTCATATCTTTTTCATTTTAGCTCCGTTTTACTTGAAATTTATTTCGTTGTGATCAAAAAAATGAGCTCTTTCTTTTAATAATAAAATTTTATTTTTTAATTTTTATTTATTTTTTATTATTTTTTAATTAATTTTTTAATTAATAAAAATATGAATTTTTCAAAAATTATATATAAATTGATTGATAATTCTTAAAAATTAATATAAATTAATTAATAAATTAATACTTTTATTGGTGAATTTATGATGCTTATCACACCCCCCAACTTAAGCTTTGCTCGTCCTCGAGTAAAGAAAGAATTTAGTTTAGATCAATTACCATATTTTGTTGAGATCCTTCCTTCACAAAAATAAATCTAGGAATTTAAGATCAAAAGTTTAGACAGTATCACTAACTAAGTATTGAGTTTCAGAAGTAAATTTCATGGCAGATTAATCAGAAACTTTCTTAGAGTTCATCTAAAGATTTTCAGCACTTTGTGTCGTGAATACTAACTTAGCATTTGGGTGTTGATTCAAAGGGCAAATGAATCTTCTTTTTATCACCTATTTTGGTTAGTTTTATATACTCCCAAGTTAAGTGCATGAATTAAGGTAGCTTTCACACTGCTTTTTTTTTTTTTTTTTTTTTTTTTTAAATTGTGCTGAGCATCCTGGCCTTCCCTTCACCATTTGATGTGAACTTCTACATTTAAGGTGCAAAGTTCTAGTTTAGGGCAATCCACATATACTCTATTTTTTGTACTTTTTTTTTTTTTTTTTTTTTTTTTTTATTTTAGAAAGCAGGTAGCTCTTTCCTTAAATTCAAGTTTCTTTAATTGAAGTATATATAAACCATCAATTTTTAGTGATAATTGAATCCTCAATTTAGCCTTATAATCAAACACCTGCTGTGCTTCATTAGTGTGCATGTGCAAGTAGAAGTGCTGTTAGCCTTTAAATGACCTAAGTAGGTTGCTAATGGTCTGACCAAATAATCTGCTTCTTGACTCGCTACCATTATTAGTTAATACTTTCTAACTTTATTACTTATCCTAGTTTATTTTGCTTAAGATTCTCTTTCCCAAAATATGGTTTGTTCAAAATTTTTATTATTTTATTATTATTATTTTTATTTTTATTTTATTTATTTTTATTATTATTA
>QRFJ01003360.1:0-41911 GCA_006176705.1 Cocos nucifera | reverse complement strand
AATTTTTATTTATTTTTTATTATTTTTTAATTAATTTTTTAATTAATAAAAATATGAATTTTTCAAAAATTATATATAAATTGATTGATAATTCTTAAAAATTAATATAAATTAATTAATAAATTAATACTTTTATTGGTGAATTTATGATGCTTATCACACCCCCCAACTTAAGCTTTGCTCGTCCTCGAGTAAAGAAAGAATTTAGTTTAGATCAATTACCATATTTTGTTGAGATCTTCCTTCACAAAAATAAATCTAGAATTTAAGATCAAAAGTTTAGACAGTATCACTAACTAAGTATTGAGTTTCAGAAGTAAATTTCACGGCAGATTAATCAGAAACTTTCTTAGAGTTCATCTAAAGATTTTCAGCACTTTGTGTCGTGAATACTAACTTAGCATTTGGGTGTTGATTCAAAGGGCAAATGAATCTTCTTTTTATCACCTATTTTGGTTAGTTTTATATACTCCCAAGTTAAGTGCATGAATTAAGGTAGCTTTCACACTGCTTCTTTTTTTTTTTTTTTTTTTTTTTTTTTAAATTGTGCTGAGCATCCTGGCCTTCCCTTCACCATTTGATGTGAACTTCTACATTTAAGGTGCAAAGTTCTAGTTTAGGGCAATCCACATATACTCTATTTTTTGCACTCTTTTTTTTTTTTTTTTTTTTTTTTTTTTTTTAGAAAGCAGGTAGCTCTTTCCTTAAATTCAAGTTTCTTTAATTGAAGTATATATAAACCATCAATTTTTAGTGATAATTGAATCCTCAATTTAGCCTTATAATCAAACACCTGCTGTGCTTCATTAGTGTGCATGTGCAAGTAGAAGTGCTGTTAGCCTTTAAATGACCTAAGTAGGTTGCTAATGGTCTGACCAAATAATCTGCTTCTTGACTCGCTACCATTATTAGTTAATACTTTCTAACTTTATTACTTATCCTAGTTTATTTTGCTTAAGATTCTCTTTCCCAAAATATGGTTTGTTCAAAATTTTTATTTTTATTATTATTATTTTTTAATAGTTTTATTATTATTATATATATTATTTATTTATTTAATTTAATTTTTTTTTAAATTTTTTAATATTTTATTTATTTTATTATTATTATTATTATTATTAATTTTTATTTTTATTGATTTATTTATTTATATATATATATTGTTTTATTTTTTTTATTATTATTATTTTTTTTTTTTATTTTTTTTTACTTTTTACCCAACTGAATTGACATTGTCCTCAATAAAAGAGTGTAAATTATGTTTATTTATTTAGCATGGGTCTTGAAGCTTATGATCCTTCTCCCGCTTTTTGGTTCTCCAACTTAGCCTAAAAAAAAAAAAATAATAAATAAATTAGATTCAAGAAGTATTGGGTTGCCTCCCAATAAGCGCTAAGTTTATTGTCTTCAGCCAGACAAAATGCAGTTTAATTCATTGTGGTTCTATTAATTGCACTTGATCAATATTTCGATTTAATGATATCCCTTCGATATATGGTTTAAGCCTTTGGCCATTTACCTTAAAAAAATTTTTAGTCCTGGGATCATAGAGTTTAATTGCACCATGTGGGAATACATGATTAACTATATAAGGTCCATCCCATCTGGATTTTAGTTTTCCAGGAAATAATCGAAGCCTTGAGTTAAATAACCAGACTTGTTGATTTGGCTCAAAGGTTTTTCTTGAAATATGTTTATCATGGAAGGCTTTCATTTTTTCCTTATAAATTTTTGAATTTTCATAAGCTTCTTGCCTTAATTCTTCTAATTCACTTAATTGTAACATCCGATTGGAACCAGCTTTGTTTAAATTAAAATTTAATTATTTTATTGCCCAATATGCTTTATGTTCAAGTTCTACCGGAAGGTGACATGCTTTTCCATAGATTAATCTATAGGGAGACATTCCAATGGGGGTTTTATAAGCTGTCCTATAGGCCCATAATGCATCATCCAATCGATCTGACCAATCTTTTCGATCAGGCCTAATAGTCTTTTGTAAGATATTCTTGATTTCCCTATTAGAGACTTCTACCTGACCACTTGTTTGCGGATGGTATGGTGTAGCTATCTTATGTGTCACCCCATATTTTCGTAATAAAGTTCTAAATTGATGATTTGTAAAATGGGTACCCCCGTCACTAATGATAGCACGTGGAAATCCGAACCTGGAAAAGATATTCTTCTGAATAAATTTTAGGACTACTTTATGATCATTGGTTCGAGTTGCTATTGCTTCAATCCATTTAGAAACATAATCGACAGCTACCAAAATGTATTCAAATCCATTGGAAGGTGGAAAAGGTCCCATAAAATCAATTCCCCATACATCAAAAATTTCAACCACTAAAATGGGGTTCAAAGGCATCATGTCTTTCTTTGAAATATTCCCTAAGGCTTGACACTTAAAACACTCCTGACTAAAAGTATGGGCATCCTTAAATAATGTTGGCCAATAAAAACCACTTTGTAACACTTTGGCCGCAGTTTTTCGTCCAGAAAAGTGTCCTCCACAAGCAAGAGTATGACAAAATTGTAAGATACTCCATTGTTCAGATTCAGGAACACATCTACGAATGATTTGATCAGCACAAATTCTAAAAAGCTCAGGATCTTCCCAAAAATAATATTTGATTTGAGCAAAGAATCGATCCTTTTCATTCTTAGACCAGCCATCAGGAATTTGTCCTATGACTAAGTAATTGACAATATTTGCAAACCAAGGAGTCTTTGTATGTGAAACTGTTAACAATTGTTCATCTGGAAAAGATTCTCTGATTGATACAGGTTCATTATCTTTCACTAGGATCCTAGACAGATGGTCTGCTACAACATTTTTAGATCCCTTCTTATCTCGAATTTCAATGTCAAATTCTTGTAACAGTAAAATCCATCTAATTAATCATGGTTTAGCATCTTTCTTTGAGAGCAGGTATCTCAAGGCTGAATGATCCGAGTAAATTATGATTTTTGATCCTAATAAATATGATCTAAACTTTTCTAGGGCAAACACAATGGCTAGCAACTCTTTTTCAGTGGTGGTATAATTCATTTGTGCTTCATTCAGAGTTCTACTAGCATAATAGATCACTACAGGACATTTGTTTACCCTTTGGCCTAGGACAGCTCCTATGGCAAAATCTGAGGCATCGCACATAATTTCAAAAGGTAGTGACCAATTAGGAGGTTGTATGATTGGAGCTTTGGTCACAGCTTCTTTTAAAATTTCATAAGCTTTAAGACAATTTTCATCAAAGTTAAAAGAAACATCCTTAGCAAGGAGATTACACAAAGGACGAGAAATTTTAGAGAACTCTTTGATGAAGCGACGATAGAATCCTACATGACCAAGAAAAGATCGAATTTGTTTGACAGAAGTGGGAGGAGGAAGTTTAGAAATTAGTTCAACTTTAGCTTTATCTACCTCAATCCCTTTCTTGGATACTATATGTCCTAAAACGATCCCTTTCTTGAACCATGAAGTGGCTCTTTTCCCAGCTTAACACTAGATTAGCCTCAATACATCGTTTTAATATTTTCTTCAAATTGTTGAGACAACTCTCAAAAGATTCTCCAAAGACCTGAAAAGTCATCCATGAATATTTCTAAGAAATCTCCTATCATGTCTGAAAATATTGACATCATGCACCGTTGAAAAGTTGCAGGTGCATTACATAATCCGAATGGCATTCTACGGAAAAGCAAAGGTTCCATAAGGACATGTAAAGGTGGTCTTTTCTTGATCTCCTGGGTAGATTGCTACCTGATTGTATCCCGAGTATCCATCTAAAAAGCAAAAGTATTGTTGGCCTGCTAGTCTTTCTAGGATTTGATCGATAAAGGGTAAGGGAAAGTGATCTTTTCGGGTGGTTGTATTGAGTTTTCTATAATCTATGCAGACACGCCACCCAGTGGAAAGTCGTGTTGGTACTAAGTTTCCATGTTCAGTGCGGACAACCGTAAGTCCAGATTTTTTTGGAACAACTTGTGTAGGACTCACCCAGTGGCTGTCAGAGATAGGATAAATAATTCCAGCATCTAACCATTTAATTACTTCTTTCTTGACTACTTCTTGCATGTTAGGATTAAGCCTTCTTTGCATCTCTCGAGTTGGTTTGGCATTATCTTCTGTATAAATATGGTGCATGCATATTGACGGACTAATTCCTTTTAAATCGGCAACGGTCCACCCTATGGCCTCTTTATATGTTTTTAGAATATTTACCAATTGGTTTTCCTGTTCAGTAGTTAAGTTGGAAGCAATTATTACTGGTAGGGTTTTCTTTGATCCTAAAAATACATACTTAAGTGATTCAGGTAAAGGTTTTAGTTCAAGTTGTGGTGGGGCCTGAATTGAAGGACGTAGTGGTTCAATTTTTCGCTCAGGTAAGGGCTCAATTTTCACTGACCAAGGTAATGAATGTGATGGTTGAGGTAAATTAAGCAGGGTATTTACTTCCTGGGTTTGAGTATCTTCAGTGGGTTCATCATCTTGTAGTAAATCTAAGGAGGAATTAGATTCAACTATTTCATCTATCTGATTGATTACAAAGCAGTCTTCCTCCTCTTGGGTGTACTTTGGGGTATTAAAAACATTAATTCTTACTTTTTGATTCCCAAAAGAAATATCCATAGCTCCCATTTTACAGTTGATATTGGCATTCGCGGTTGCTAAGAATGGACGTCCTAAAATTATGGGATTTTGGTTCAGCTCTTGGGATGGTTCCATGTCAAGTATGAGAAAGTCTACAGGAAAATAACATTTATCTACTCTAACTAGAACATCCTCAATTAAACCACGCGGTGTTTTTATAGATCTATCAGCTAATTGCAAAATGACTGACGTGGGTTTTAATTCTCCAATCCCAAATTTTTCATAAACCGAGGTTGGAAGGAGGTTTACACTAGCTCCTAAGTCTAGTAATGCTCGGTCAAAGGTTATACCTCCAATAACACATGAAATTAAGGGTGCACCAGGATCTTTCATCTTTTGAGGTATTGGATTTAACAGGACCGCACTTACATCCTCGGATAGCATAACTCTTTTGGTGGTTCGTGGCTCACGCTTTTGGGTACAGAGTTCTTTAAGAAATTTAGCATAGGCTGGAACATGCTGAATTGCATCGAGGAGGGGTAAATTAATATGAACTTGTTTAAATAGTTCCATTAGCTCCTTGTTGCGTGTTTCTTGCTTTTTGCGAGAAGAGCCTGCTTCTAAGGCCGAAGGGAACGGGGCTTTGGGTTTATATGTCTCAGCTAATTCATCTGTTCTCTTCTTTTCTTTATCCATCTTATCAGTGTCAGTACCAGTCTTAAGCTCAAGTTCTTCTATATGATTATCCTCTTCTTCAAATTTCTCATCTTGGCTAACATCAGTATTGGCCTCTATCACCTGGTCTTGATATGGGTCCTTAAGAATCCTACCACTTCTAAGTTCAGATATTGCTTTGGCATTTTCTAATTGGGGGTTCTTAGGTGGAATGTTAGATGGATGAGTAAATCCAGGTGGTTGATAGACATTGGATGGATTATTTTTAGGATTTGCAATTGGTTGGCTTGGTAATTGACCCGGTTCTCTCCTCATGCTAGACTCAGCTATTTGTCCTATTTGAGCTTCTAGTCTGGCGATTGATTGTTGTTGGCTTAGAATTAATTGTTGAAGTTGATTGAATTTATCGTCGGCTAGATTGGTCTGTTGAGGAGGTGGGTATGAGGGTTGATTATAATGTAGTGGTTGAGAAGACTGACTAGGCTGACCCTTATTATAGGCATAGTTCTGGTATTGGGGCCTATTTTGATAATTCTGAACTGGTGGGATTTGGGTCTGAGCCTGAGTTTGTTGTGGTTTCCAAGAGAAATTAGGATGGTTTCTCCAACCAGGATTATATGAATTTGAATATGGGTCATTAAGTGGTTTTGAGTAACCTTGAGCAGCTTGGACTTGTTCTTGGATAAGAGGTGGTAATTGTGCAACCGTGGGACATTCACTTACATGATGTGTTGGGCTAGCACAAATAGAGCAAATCACTTGATAATTAGAAGCTGGTGTGTATTGTGCAGGGGATTGTTGACCTAAGTTTAGGAATTGATCTAATTTCTGTGCAATAAGGTCGACTTTATCTAATTTTTGTGCTATTATGTTCAAATCTGCCTTAGAATTGAGTTCCGAAGTTTTGATCTCATAAATTCCTGCCCGTTTTTGTTGAGAAATTGATCTTTCATAAGAAGATAATGAAGCATGGTTAATAGAGTTTTCACTTAAAGTTTCAAACAAGGTATAAGCTTCATCCTCACTTTTGCTCATGAATGCACCTCCACAGGATGCATCAACCATCTGCTTATATTGATCTCCTAAACCTTCATAGAAAGCTTGTACAATTTGCCACTTAGATAGACCATGGTGTGGGCATTTTCTAAGGAGTTCCTTAAGTCTTTCCCATGATTCATGAATTTGTTCCCCTGGAAGCTGAGCAAATCCCGTGATGGCTCGCCTCATGGTATTGGTTCGTCCTATGGGATAAAATTTCTTAAGAAATTCATGTTGCATCTCTGCCCATGTTTGAATTGTTCTTCCTAATGTGCCAAGCCAGTACTTGGCTTTATCTTTTAATGAGAAAGGGAACAAGGTCAGTCTAAGGGCATCATCAGAAAAATTCTGAATTTTTACCGTAGAGCAGATTTCTAAGAACTCATCCAGATGTTTGTAAGGGTCTTCATTGGCATTCCCATAAAAAGATGGGAGCATCTGGATTGTGGTTCGACTTAATCTCATAGTGACTAGCAGGGATATCAGGTATGTGGATGCAAGTCGATGGGTTGTAGGTGGAAGGAATAAAGTATTCCTTCATCTGCCTAGGTGGTTCTTCACGATTTCCAGCCATTTGATTATCTGGTCTTAAATGAATTAGTCTTTCAATTTCAGGATCTGGTTTAACTAGGTCAGGTAAAAGTGATCTTCTACCGTGCATGTACTAGTGCAATTTGATATATGGTTCAATTTTTTTTTTTTTAAATTATTATTATTATTTTTTTAATTTATTTATTTTTTTAAGAAAAGAAGAGAGAAAGAAAGAAGAGGAAAAATCCTAAAGAATCTTAAATCTGGAGAAGATAGGGAGGAGTTAATTTTTATGTTAGATATTATTTGGCAAACAAGTTAGGCAATCAATCCTGACTAAGAGTTATCCTAGATCTAGACAGCTCCTAACTGCCAAGATCACCTTCAAGCCCTCCAAATAGAGGATTAACCAATCAACTGGCCAGGTAAGTGTAAAGTCGGTGGGAGTCCCTCCGTTGCTTGCCTTAGACACCAATTGTGCTTGGCCAGGTAAGCGAACAGAACCAATTAAGTAACCACCTTCTTTCGGGCCCAATCGTCCCTGAACCACTTTCCTAGACACCAGTCAAATTGATTAATCCTAACTTGGTTCAACTCTTAGGATTTCTTGTCCTATTGAGCTCGAATATCCTTAAAGGTTAATGTCTAATTGATTTTAAGAGTTAAGGTTTGGGTTAATGCAGGATGCTGGTTGGTTGTTTGTGGGCTAAGGAAGGGTGATCAAATCCCCACCTTATCTTGTTTAATGGGTTGTGCCCTTAATTTGGTTTAATATGAAATATGCAAAAAAAAAAAAAATTCCAATCAAAGAGTTCTATGCAATTTAAACTAATTAATTAAATTATAAAAAGGCTTACCTTGACTCCAGCAATCACCAAAAATAAGAATAAAAACTAATATGATGGATGCTCTAAATAATTAGGGTTTCTAATCTTGTGATGAGATTTTTAATTAGGTTTATGTAGGTAATATTTTTAATTAATTTAAAATAAAGCAAATATTAAAAATAAAGAAAGAGATTTAGGGTTTAGGAATGATCTCACCGAATAGGATTGAGAGTTTTGTTCGTGCCCTAATCTTCCTTGTTCCTTTTTTTTTTTTTCTTTTCTGCAAAATAAATAAAAAAATAATGAGTAGGTAAAAAAAATCAGTAAAAAAAAAATCAAAGAAATAAAGAAATTTTAATTTTTATGCCTCCCCGGCAACGGCGCCAAAAACTTGATAGGGACACGATGCTGTCGTTAAGACACCGTGTTTATCAATTTAAATCCGACTCTTTACTTTTTAAACTAATTAAAAATTATGAAGAAAGTGGTGAGTCGGGTCGAATCCACAGAGAGGCAATGATTTATTTCTAAAATCTTTGATTTTTTTTTTTTTTAAGAAAAGAAAGCAAAGAAAAATTAAAGTCAAAAAATAGATCTATAAATAAAAATAGAATTTAAATTATGCAAAAATAAATTTGATACTAAGATCTACTATTTAGATCTTAGCAACTACTTATAGTAAAATTAAAAAGCAATAAAGAACAAATAATTTAAAGAGCTAGAATTGAAAAGAATAATGAAACTTTCTTTATTAAATTTAAAACTAAGATGCAGAATTTAAATACAAGAAATTAAAGAAAATTCAGAATTTTAATACAAGAAATTAAAGGAAAAAAAAAAAAACTAGATGAAGATCGCAGATCGGCGTAGGCATGAAGATGGCGTAGAAGACCGGCTCTTCTTCTCAGCAGCACCGCAGCTTTGAAGCAACCTTTAATCCCGAGCTTGACTTCCACCCTATACCTTAGCTTCCTCTTCCAACCCTCCTCCCTTTCTTAGAGGCTTAGGATCCTTTTTATAGAGCTAGAAGAGGTAGATATTTATTTCTAAAAGCAATATGGGACTAATTCCCTTTGTAATCATAAAAATTTGAATAAAATTTGAATAAAAACAATCCTGTTATGATCTCTGGTAAATCTGGTAAAATCAGGCTATCCGATAGGAATCGAACGGTTCAAAAATCATCAAAATCGGATGCCTATCAGCCCAGATCAGCTCGAATTAAATTACTGGCCGTCCGATCGCGCTTGATCGAGGAAATCTGGCCGCAAATCGCGCTTCGGGAGTCCTGATCACCGCCGGGAGCGTTCTGGACCGTCGGATCGAAGCTGGAATCAGGCGCTGCCGTTTGATGGTGATCCGAGTGAAATTGGCAACCGAAAAAAATGCTGACCGTCCGATCTTAACCGCAATCAACCGCAGCCGTCCGATCGCGCAATTACTGTTCCCATGGACCGCGTAGACCGGCCGCACCGCACACCGCAACCAATCAACGCTTCTGTCACCGAGTGAAATGACCAGATTGCCCTGTGAGCCGCGATAAAATTTTGTAGACCCTTTAAGGGTCTAGGTCCACCACGTGGCAGGCTCTGATTCGCCGGATTTTGCTGAGCTGGCGGTCCACGCCTGGATCGTAGACCGGCTGATGGCTTCAATGACTGAGTCGGCTTTGATGGCTCGGCTTCGCTTGGTGGCTCGGCTTGGCTTGGTGGCTCGGCTTGCGGAGCCGGTTGAGCCGTTTTCTTTTTTTTTTTTTTTAATTTTTTTATTTAATTTTTATTTATTTTATATTTTTTTAAAAATTCATATCTTTTTCATTTTAGCTCCGTTTTACTTGAAATTTATTTCATTGTGATCAAAAAAATGAGCTCTTTCTTTTAATAATAAAATTTTATTATTTAATTTTTATTTAATTTTTATTATTTTTTAATTAATTTTTTAATTAATAAAAATATGAATTTTTTAAAAATTATATATAAATTGATTGATAATTCTTAAAAATTAATATAAATTAATTAATAAATTAATACTTTTATTGGTGAATTTACGATGTTTATCAAACATGCTATAGCCAACATACACCTCAGGATTCTAAATGGCTAAGAGACCGAGTCATGGTGTAGTCAAACTATAACACCCTCAAGGTGAACTGTCGATGCACCTCAGGTCAAAAAATTAGATACACCATTACAGCTTCAAGTCAGTCATCGACGAGAAGGTAGACTTTCTTATGACTACTCGAGATGGTCACGCTCAGTATCCTCATTCTCTAATGAGTACCTATACTCTTGCTTCGATGTCTCTACACTATAGAGTCAAGACTCATCTACTATAAAAAAGCGATTGTACACTAGCCTTTCGGATCAATCACCATCCTCATGGTGATCTTATGGTCAGAAGCATTTTATGAGTTAATAGCGAAAATTCTTATCTTAAATTTTCAACTCTTAAAAATAAGAATTATCATTAACATTAACTCAAGAGATGTATCACAGACACTAAATATATATATGTGATAAAAAATAATTCATTTTATTATTTATAGTCAAAATTATAATTTTATCTCTAGAAGTGTATTATAAGTGTCAGCCAATTCTGGCTTCGTGGGCACACATATCTAACACCGAATGGCTAGGAGATCGAGTCATGGTGTAGTCAAACTATAACATCCTCAAGGTGAACTACCGATGCACCTCAGGTCAAAGAATCAGACACACCACTGCAGCTTCGAGTCAATCATCGACGAGAAGGTAGACTTCCTTATGACTACTCGAGGTGATCATGCTCAGTGCCCTCATTCTCTAATGAGTATCTGTACTCTCGCTTTGGTGTCTCTGCACCGTAGACTCAAGACTCATCTACTTTAAAGAAGTGATTATACACTAACCTTCTGGATCAATCACCATTCTCATGATGATCCTACGGTCAGGAGCATTTTATGAGTTAATAATGAAAATTCTTATCTTAAATTTTCAACTCTTAAAAATAAGAATTATCATTACCATTAACTCAAGGGATGTATCATAGACACTAAATACACATATGTGATAGAAAATAATCTATTTTATTATTTATAGTTAAAATTATAATTTTGCCCCTAGAAATGTATTACAAGTGTCAGCCAATTCTGGCTTCTAGGGCACATATATCTAACACTTTTAGCTTCTATGGTAATTTATTTTGAAGTATTGCTGAGCATTCTTCATTCAAATTTATTCTCTCATGCTCCTTCAGCTTTTTCTTATTTGTTAAGATTTTTTTGAGAAACTTGGCATACCTGAGCATTTAACTGATAGCATCTACAAAAGAAATATTAATATGTAAATTCTTTAATATTTTGAAAAGGTTAGATAATTCCTTATCTGGATGCTATATTTGTCTCTCTTGGAATGGTAGTGGCAGCACATAGGGCCTCACATTTAGATCGATAAACCGTATACCTAGAGACCATCCATAAATTGGTTATTTTGGTGACTGACGAATTTTAGTTGATGGTTCCTTATTTGTAGTTGGCTCTTCAGTCTCTTTCTTCTGATATGGCTCCTCCAGCTTTGTACCACTTCTTAGGATGATAGCATTGACTTGCTCCCTTGGATTGGTCTCCATGATATTGGGCAAGGATCCCTGAGGTCTCTTGGAGATTATCTTAGCCATTTGACCTATTTGCATCTCCAAGTTTCAAATTATTGCTGCTTGGTCCTACCTAAGTTTGGATTCTAAATTTTTTATAGTTGCTTCTTGGTTTTGCATGAATTTGACCATTAGCTCCTCCATGTTGGACTTCTTTTCAGGTACTTGAAACCCCGGGGGTGGTTGTTGTGCTGCATTTTGATTGCTCCATGAGAAATTTGGGTGCTGCCTCCACCCTTGATTATATGTGTTGGAGTAGGGATTGTTTTGTTGTGGCTTAAAAAAATTATCAACATAATTAGCTATATCAATTACTTTAGCAAAGGGATTACCTATCTGGCAATTGCTAGTATCGTGTCCTCCTCCACATAGGTCATAGGTGATGCTCTGAATATGCATAACTGTTCCCTTCAAGTAATTGACTTTGGCTCTAAGGGCTGCAATTTCAGCTAGTAAAGTTAGCACGCAATCTACTCCCTGCACAACTGCTGGTCTTTTTGGCATCATGCATTCTATCTGCCACTGATAGCTATTTGATGCGATCTCATCGATCAGATCAAAGACTTCTTCCTCCATTTTTCAGTTAATGGTTCCTCCTACTATTGCATCAATCATAGAATGATTAGTAGGAGATGAACCATTATAGAAAGTCTATACCTGAAGCCATATTGGTAGTTGATGATGTGGACATCTCCTCAGCAGTTCCTTGAAACGCTCCCAAGCCTCATATAGTATCTCCATATCCATCTACATAAAAGAAGTGATATCATTGTGCATCTTGGCAGTCTTGGAAGGTGGAAAGTACTTGGCTAAGAATTTTTGAGCTAGGACATCCTAAATTGTGAAAGAACCTGCAGGAAGAGAATGAAGCCAACTTTTAGCTTCATCCCATAAAGAGAAAGAAAATAACCATAATCTAATAGCATCATCCGACACCCCATTAATTTTAAAAGTATCATAAAGTTCAAGAAAGTTAAAAATATGGGCATTCAGATCATCATGCACGTGTCCACTGAATTGGATAGTTGATTGAATTATCAGGATCATCGTCAATTTTATTTTGAAGTTGTTTGCTCGTATAGGTGGTCTCTTGATGTCCGAAGCTGCATCGACTATAGATGGTGTGATGTAATCATTTAATGGATGATGTACTAGTCAAATAGCTTCATGCCATCCCTCGGTTGCCATATCCAATCCTAGATTGATGTCATTAGGATCTTCAGCTGCCATGTTTCTTTCTTATTATAGTCTTCTGATGGTCCTTTCAATTTCTAGATGTAAAGATAGTAAGTTACTATGTCCAGTACGTGTCATGCACTAAACCATTTTTTTTAAAAAAAAATAAAGTGACAATAAAAATTAAAAATAAAATTTTAAAGTAAAGCTAGGATCAAAATTTTAATATTGTTTTAGACATAATCCCCGGCAACGGTGCCAGAAACGTGATGCGTGCTAATTTATAGACTATGAAAAGTATACCAGTCGATTAAGTAATAAAGTAAATGAGTAGAGTATCATTCCTAGAGGATTGAAAAATAAGTACTGAAAAGCTCTTTTCTATGCTTTATTTAGAAGATCGATTTATGAGAATAAGAAATTAAAGAACAAAATAAAGAAATAATTAAAAATTTTAAGAAAATAGAGGGAGTGTATTATTAGGATTTTAAATTTAAGAGCAATGGATTACTAAGGCAATCGGTTCACTGACTCAGTCAATACAATATTGATATTATTAGATTAATTTTATTTCATGTGATGGTGGAGTCTCCTAGTTTATTCACTACCTTTTTGGTCCATGCATAGCAAAACTATCAATATTTATTAATTATCATTTATCCAAGTGTAATTTAAAAAAATATTAATGCACTAAGTTTTGTAAAATTCTCTAATTAAAATATGCTGCATCCAAAGCGCACTAAAATTTTTGCATACATATAAATTCTAATTTGATTCATAATATAAGGTATATAATCAAGAAGCAATAACATAGATGTACTTGGTCCGTAACATCTATGTTCATCAGATCAATTAGAAGATGGCTAATAATCTAAAAGCATTAAGATCAGACTTATATACTCCTCATGAATAAAATTTAAAATTAAAAATAAATCATATTGAATATTGCATCAAAAGAGTGGCTATACCTTAGCCTTAGTAAAAGAAAATTTAGTTCATGATAACAAGTTTAAAAATAGCAAATAAAATAGAAAGCATGAAAAAATTATACTATTTAATTGCTGAAATCAATTGTCCATTGCTTTTGGTATGGAAAACTTGATGAAGAAGAAGAGAAGCTCCTTGATTGATATTTTGATTATCAAAAAAAAAAAAAAAAAAATTAAAAGCCCTTACTTTTCGCTCTCTCAAAAATCTCTATTTAGAACTCTCTCTTCTCTCTCTATCTCTCTCTTCTCTTTCTGCCTCTCTCTTCTCTCTCCATCTCTCTCTGTCTCTCCCTTCTTTTTTTTCTTCGACAACAGTAAGCTCTTTTTTTTATAATCTAGGCCGTCTTTCACCAAAATTCTATTGAAATCAGATTTAAAACTCTGAAAATAACTCAAAAAGAGTTCTGGATTAGTTTTGACCATTGGATGTCGATCAAACCATCCAAAAATCACTCAAAAATTATTTTAAAATTTTAAATCAAGTTAAAATTCATTTGGACCATTGGATCAGCCTTGAAGATCAAATCTGGGCTATCAGATCGCACACAGAGAAGCCTCTGATTCTTAGCTATAAGTTAGGATGAATCTCAATCGTTGGATCTCGGCTGGGAGCTACGGATGCCATTCATCAGTGCACAATTATTAGCCGCAAATCTCATTGAAAGGCGTCCATCGGGTCAGGCAGAATTCCCAAATTGCCCTCTCTAGACCATGCGCAAGTTCGGTGTTGCATGGACCACCGCTTTCTTCAACCAATCAGAATGCACTTCTCTATGTGAAATCCTCAAAATGCCCTCCAAATGGTCCACCGTGCGCCACAAAAAATGCTGACATCAGCTTGACGTCAGCATTGCGTTAGCGGGCATTCTGCTGGGTGCGGTCGGATCGGGCCGTCTGCTGAGCTAATTTTTTCTAAATCGGGTTGAATTTGATCTTTTTTTTTTTTTTGAAATTCAATTTCAGACTCATTTGAAGTCCGTTTTGCTTAAAATTTATTTCATCTAAATCAAAAAAATAAGATCTTTATATTGGTGGTATTCTTTTCTACATAAGATTAATAAAAGTATTAATTTCTAAAAAATAAATTAATTTATTTTATAATTTAATATTTTTATTAGTATATTTTTATCACTTATCATACACCAACCTTTCGGATCAATCACCATTCTCATGATGATCCTATGATCAGGAGTATTTTATGAGTTAAAAATGAAAATTCTTGTTTTAAATTTTCAACTCTTCAAAATAAGAATTATCATTACCATTAACTCAAGGGATATATCATAGGTACTAAATACATATTTATGATAGAAAATAATTTATTTTATTATTTATAGTCAAAATTATAATTTTTATCCTTAGAAGTGTATTACAAGTGTCAGCCAATTTTGACTTCTAGGGCACACATATCTAATAAAAATTAAATATAATTTTATTTTATTTTTAATTTTTAATATTAGATCATCTCAATCAGATCTAAGAACTCTTAGGTCTGATTGGATCATAAAAAAATTTATTGAAAAATCCACCTTAGATCTGATCAGATCTGAGAAATCCTATGGTAGAAAATAAGATTTTCCTTCAATCAGTATCAGAGCTGCATTAGCAGATCTTCAGATCTATTTTAGATCTAATTTTATTTTTATTTATAATTTAATATTAAAAAAATTTAGATGTCATATCAGATGTGATTAGATCTAAAATTAAAAAATTAAAAATTATATGATTTAGATCTATAATGTATGAGATGCATGACTAGACTAGGAATAGAGTAGTTTTATGTGTAGTCTAGTATAATCATATTATTAATTTAATTAAATATAATTTTAAATCTATTTTATTTCTATTTTTTTGATATTATAATTATTGTAACTAGATCTAAAAAATAGAAAATAAAGTTTTTAATTTTTAATTTATTCATATGAGATATGAAAGATGCATGCTTAAACTAGTTATAGAATAGTTCTATAAAATATCTAGAATAGTTTTATTTTTGATGTGATCAAATTTAAAATTCTATTTTTTAGATTTAATATGTGATATTTTAGATCTAAAAGCATGCATGGTTGATTAAGTTATGATACATGAGATGTATGCAGGGCATGTGTAGGTTAGACCTTTGATTGTATATGTGATATATGATTTAGATCCCACTTATTTTGTTTTTGAAAATATATTTCTAATTAAGATGTTTCCATTGGCCATCTAATCATAAGAATAAAATAGAGTTTAAAGGCCCTCTCCTCCCATTCGATGGGATGTTCTTATGATGTATGGGATGCTGTGCGTTTGTCCTTAATTAAAAATCAGAATTTATTTTTTACAAAATTTTGGATCTTGAAATTCTAGATTTTCTTACATGTTTTGTTCATGAAATCAAACTTAATTAAGAATTAAGATTATAAAATTAATTAGATCTAAAATTATGAATTTTTAGATCTAAGACATCTTGATAAAATTGGATTCGATCTTGGGTAGCTCAAATAGGTATAGCGGTTGATCAAATTGAATCAAAAGTTGGTTAGGTGGGATCAAAAAAAGCTTAGAATTTATTAGCCCAATAGGACTAAGTTTGGGTCAAAATCGAATCACTTTGAGATGTGACTCGATCAAGTCAAGATCTAATTTGGCTCCATGGTTTGAGCTTAGATTGTAGGCTAATCCGATTGATTCTGATTCGATAATTTAGTATCTAAGATAAGTCTGGCGGATATGATTGATTGATTTTTAATTGGGAGCTAATTGACCTTAATGCATTCTTATCGAGTTAATGGCATATCCCTTCCACCAGTCTCACTTACCTAACCATTTGTATCGATGTAGTTCTGATTTGAGGTGGCTAATAATTTGAGCCAACCCATGCCACTAGGTTAGTCTTAACTATTATAACTAAGTCAAGTCAAATTTAAAGAGACCTAAATTAAATTTTTCTAAGAAAATATTAAGTCTAAGATCTTCCATCATTGTAGATTTGCAGACCCTTCCTGGGGTTGATTGTTCTCAACTGGATACAATGATTCAGTTGTACCAAGAAGATGCAACCATGTTTATTAGGCATTGGATGCTACGGGTTGGAGGATAGGTTAGGCTCAATATTCTGAATATGGTGAGAGATCTAATCAAAAATTCAATTTGTGCAAATGGTGGATTTGACTTAACTAAGGAGTGGAGTAATATTCTAGGCACGGTGAGCTTCATGGATTAGAGATCTAGTTTAGATACACTATGATTAGAGAATCATTGGATAAGACTTGTCCACTCATCAGTTGACCTATAACCAATAACTATTTAGTGAGGTGGTGAGCCAGTCGGTGGGACAGCACCATCCACTAAAAATCTTTAATCATGAAGATTTTTACATCTCTGCCAAGGGAGTTTAGGGATCTGAGTAAATAGTGAGAGCCCAAATTTATTTAAAAATAAAAATTCTAAATAAATTGGTTAAGTCTAATTACAAAATCTAACTAGAAACTTTGACTCTGTGTAAGAAAATATCTACGTCCAACCAACTAGCCCATATCCTGGAGACCTATAGACTGACCGAACCCAACTACAAGAATTGGCTTCAGAACTTCAAAATAATTTTGGATTCTAAGAAGTTGACTCATGTGTTGGAATAGGATCATCCTACTTTACCAGCATGTCCATCTACTAATCAGAGAGCATCTATGAAAAAATGGATGGATGAAGATAACAAAGTCAGGTATTACATGTTGGGCTTGATATCTGATGAGCTCCAGTGCTAACATGAAGTTATTAAGACTAGCTGTCAAATGTTGGCTCACTTGCAAGAGTTGTTTGATGAACAATGTTGCATAGCAAAATATCAAGTCACTAAGAATTTTTTTAAGGCTCAGATGCATGATGGACAGTCAGTCCAAGATCATTGTTTGATGATGATCAAGGACTTAGAATAGCTTAAGAAGCTTGACGTCAAGTTAGATCAGGATCTACAGATTGATATATTTCTATAATCTTTGACTGATGTATATGGATAGTTCATCATGAACTACCATATGCATAAACTATAAAATACCTTGGCTGAACTTATGAACATGCTGGTTACTGCTAAGCTCTCTATGAAAGGTTCAAAGGCCTCAGTGCTTACTGTGGAGCAGACTTCTTCCAAGATAAAATCTTTTGAAAAGAAGAAGAAGACTGTGAAGAAGCAGAAGGTGGAAAGTGGGAAGAAGAAGAAGACAGAGCCGAATAAGAAGGCCGCTGACAAAGAAAAATATTTTCCTTACAACACTGATGGCCACTAGAAGCAGAACTGCCTTCTTTACCTGGCCAGCCTGAAGAACAAGGAGGCTAGTCCTTCTAGAGGTATGATCATTATAGAATCTAACCTTATGATTTCTTTTGCATCCAGTTGGATGTTTGACTCTGGTTCTAGTGCTCACTTTTGCACTTCTATGCAGGGTCTTGAGGATAGCAGGAGGCTGAGGGATGGTGAGATAATCCTATGCATCAAGAATGAAGCAAAAGTTGCTGCTGTGGTCATGAAAACCTATCCTTTTCTATTACCATTAGGATTAGATTTAGTTCTTAGAGACTATTTTTATTTTCCTGTAGCATGCAAGAATTTGATTTTTATTTCATGTTTAGTACAGGAAGGCTATGTAATTAGTTTTCTTAAGGACCATTATAATATTCTTTATAAAAGAAATAAAATTACAAATGATTTTCTTATAAATGATTTCTATCAGTTACATATTAATGTTTCTATTTTTAATATCGAGCAAAATATGAGTGCCATAAGATCAAAGTGACCTAGGGATAGTCTAAATGATAGATATCTTTGGCACCTTAGGTTTGGTCATATAGCTAAAGACAGGGTTAACAAATAGGAGAAATTTGGACTATTGAGTTTATTGACTTTTGAGTCATATTCGATTTGTTAATCATGCTTCATGGCAAAATGATCAAGCTCCCTTTTGTAGGATATAGGAAAAGGGCCATAGACCTACTTACCGTAATACATACTGATGTGTGCGACCCATTTGATGCATCGGCCAGAGGCAATTATGTCTACTTCATCATCTTTACTGATGATCTATCTCGGTATGAGGATGTGCATTTGATGCGACATAAATCTGAAGCCCTTCAAAAGTTCAAAAAATTTAGACTTGAAGTAGAAAAACAAATAGGAAAATCCATTAAAGTTCTTCGATCAGATCGAGGAGGTGAATACCTTTGTCAAGAATTCCTAGACTATCTTAAGGACAATGGCATAGTCTCTCAATGGACTCTATCTGAAATACCTCAACTCAATAGGATTTCAAAATGGAGAAACTAGATCCTATTAGATATGGTCCGATCCATGATGAGTTTCACGAACCTTCTTGAGTTTCTTTGAGGATATAGTCTGATGATCGTTATATATTTATTGAATAGAATTTTCTCTAAAATCATTTCTACCACACCGTATGAGATATGGCATGGTAAGAAATCAAATCTGAGTCATCTCAAAATTTGGGGTTGTCCAGCTCATGTCAAGAGACAACAGGTGGATAAATTAGAGTCTAAGTCCTTTAGAGCTCAATTTATGGATATCCTAAATAGCCATTAGGATATTATTTCTAAATCACAGTAGATCATAATGTAATTGTGAGCCAACATGCCATCTTTCTTGAAAAATAGTTTATTCAAGATGGTGGCATTGGAAGGTAGATTAGGCTAAAAAAAAAAGTCTTCCAAGAGCTACGAGCTAAGGAACCTAATCTATTAGAGCCAACCCAAACACTACCTCCTCCATCTCGTAGATCAAGTAGAATTTTTCATTCTCCTAAAAAGTACTTAGGTACTATCTTAGACGACGTAGAGAAAATATTCCTCACAGGAAATAGGGTTCATGGTGATGATCCCAAAAACTATGATGAGGCAATATCAAATATTGACTCTAAGAAATGGTTAAAGGCAATGAAGTCAGAGATTGACTCAATGCATTCAAACCAAATCTGAACCATGGTAGATATACCTGAAGGTATAGTACCTATTGATTGTAAATGAATCATCAAGAGAAAGATAGGTGCCGATGGAAATGTAGAGATATTCAAAGCAAGGCTAGTAGTGAAAGGGTATAGTCAGCACGAAGGCATTGACTATCAGAATACCTTTTCACCAGTAGCCATGCTTAAATCCATCCACACATTACTTGCTATTGTAGCCTATTTCGATTACAAAATATGATAGATGGACATGAAAATGATGTTCCTAAATGGATATCTTGAGGAAGATATCTATTGGGGATAAACCTCGCTCCCGTCGAAGTTCAGTCTAATGCTTAGCCTAATGTAACTGGTAATCATAGAAGAGCTTCGATCGAGAATTCTTCTTTAGTCCGGATTTCTCCTTCAGTCGGATTCTATAGGAGGAACTCCTTCCAAAATTCCTTTTTATTCCTTCAGAGCCGAACTCCTTTCAGACTTCTTCTTCAGTCGGATTCCTACAGGAGCCAAACTTCTTTTGGACTTCTTCTTCGATCGAATTTCTCTAGAAGCCAAAATCCTTTCGGACTTCTCCTTCAGTCGAATTCCTCTAGGAGCCAAACTCCTTCTAGACTTCTCCATCAGTCGAACTCCATCTAATTCCTCCAGCGGATTACTTCTAGATTTAAGTAGTATTCCTTCCGATGATCCCCTCTAGCCATATTTCTTTAGGAGTCAAACTCCTCTAAATTGATATATGTCAAAGCTCTTCACCAACCAATGCCTAGCTTCCTCCTGAACTTTCGACTATTAAATCTCAACGAACGGGCATCTCATGACAATGGACACCTATCTTCATAACAAACTCCACGTAGCCTCGAGCGGTCCACTACCGAATGGTTACGATTGTCATTTATCAATCTACTATAGGTAATCCCATTATCGAACGATTATGACTATCATTTATCAATCTTCTATAGGCGACCCCACTATCGAACAGTTACGATTGTCATTATCAGTCTGCTACAAGCGACCCTACTATCGGACGATTATGACTGTCATTATTAGTTCTACTATGGGAGTGATAGTTCTCTCCGTAATAAATTCTACGTGGCCCCAAGTGGTCCATGATCGAATAGTTATGATTATCACTATTAATCTGCTCCAGACTCCATCTATAAAAGGGATCCTCCAGATACATTTTCTCTAAGCTCTCTTCTTCTTTCTAAAATTTTGTTGAATTCTTATCTGAGCACTCCATTTCTATTGGCCAGAAGAGCTGACTTGATCGTCGGAGGGTCCTGCCGGAGCCGTCACCACCAACTCCAGATGAAACTTTATTTTGTAGGTCACCGATGGCGACCTCTTCTTTTCTAACTCCAGCTCGATCCGACATCAACCAGATTCTGCACCAATAAGATTGGCACTAGAAGGAGAGCACCTTTATTTCTGAAGTTTTCTTATTCTTAAAAGAGTGCTCAGCAGCGATATCTCTTCTTCTTCTTTGGAGTTCTTTTCAGAAAAAATGCCTTCCAGGAAAGCTTCAACCCGATGATCAATGACCTCTACAGCCTAAATCTCATCCAGATTTATCCAGCTCCCGCTTCAGCTTCTGGTAACTCAATCGCCACCTACAGCCATAGTGGATGCGGGGCAGTTCAACCTGCTGGTCCAGTAGGTTTACGCAATCACACAGAGATGGTGCAAGCCATACATCATCAGGCTTCAGCACCAATTCGATTGTAGCAAGCTTCTCCAGAGCCTCATGATCCGATCAGAGAATGGTCGACTTGGGCTAGCTGGTCGATGATCTTCGAAAAGGAGAAGCAGAGGGTGAAGAGCCCTTGCTCGGACCATGGCTCGATCCAGGGGGAGCTTTACCTCCATCCCATCAGAAAACTCTAGAGATCAACGATCATAAAGATCTCTTGAATCAAAAGCTCCAGAAAATGAGCTGATGAATCGAAGAGCTCCGTCATACTCCCTCCTCACACGATAATAATATTTGTACTGACCCTCCTTTTTCTTAGAGGATTATGCAAGAGCCCATCCCGCGGAGCTTCAAGCTTCTCCAATTTGAAAGCTACGATGGAACTTCTAATCCAATCGATCACTTAAAGGTCTTCCAAACCATGATGCTACTCCATGGTACACCAGACACCATCTTATGTCGAGCTTTTTCATCTACCTTAAAGGAAGTAGCAAGAAACTGATACTCGATGTTGAAGTCGGGTACGATCTTCTTCTTTAACCAAATGAGCCATCAGTTTGCGGCTTATTTCGTCAGCAGCCGACGTCCGCACCGAGGTTCGAATTTTCTAATGAATATTAAGCAGAAGGAAGGAGAATCTATTTGAACTTATGTCATCCAATTTAATGCTACTGCATTGGAGGTTTGAAATCTAGACCAGTCTGTTGCAATGGCCGCACTCAAGGACGACCTTCAGAAGAATGATTTGTTATTCTTCCTAGAAAAGTATCCTAGGGACTTTATCGATCTGCTAGATCAGACTGAAGGATATATTCGAGTGAAAAAAATCTTCAAATTGAAGGATGAGGAAGCTGTAGGAGAGCGACAGACGGACAAGTCTAATAAACCCACAACTGATGGAGGGCCAAATGAAGTTTGATCGCACTCACGGACTCCCCCTAAGTGCAGCGAGCGAGCCCGAGCTTCTCCTCGAGATCAACGTTAAAGAAGCTCCAATAGAAGGACATGAAGAAGTTCTCCTCCCAGAAGGTTTTACAACTACACCCCCCTCAATGCTCCAAAAATACAAGTATTGATGGAGATCAAGGAGCAACTGTCGAGGCCTAAAAGGATGCGCACTCATCCTGACAAGTACAATCCTAGCAAATACTGTCTCTACCATCATGACCATGCCACGATACTGAAGAATGCATTCAGCTCCAAAATAAGATCGAGGAGCTCATCAGGAGAGGTCGGTTGGGTCGATTCCTTAAGATGCCGACGGTCTAAAGCAACAAAATCGGTCGAGGGCAGCTATAGAAGATCGACCGAAGGCACTGCCGCAATCAGAACCACCAAGGAGAAAGGAACAACAAGAAGATCGGACCGCCTCTAGGCATCATCAACACTATCCCTAAGAGACTTTGGTGAGAAGAGGCCAACGGATCTAGAGGATCGGTGAAAAGATGGAGGGCTGAAGAATCCATAACCTTCATTGAGATAAATGCATGGAGAGTACAGTTCTCGCACAATGATATGGTTGTAATCTCTTTAAATATAGCAGACTATGATGTACGTCGCATCCTAGTTGATAATGAAAGTTTGGCTGACGTCTTGTTTTATGATGCTTTCTCCAAAATGTCAAAATCTAATAGTCAGCTTGGACCAATAAACTCCCCCTAGTAGGCTTCGCTAGTGCTGCAATATTAGTTGAAGGCATAATAACTCTGGCTGTGGCTGTCGGGCAATATCCAAAATAATCTAGAGCGTAGGTGGATTTTCTGGTAGTAAAGGCTCCTTCCGCTTACAACGTAATTCTCGACCGATCTAGTTTAAATGCACTTCAGATGGTGGTGTCCACTTATTATTTGAAGATAAAGTTCCCAACAAGTTATGGGATCGGAGAGGTCAGGAGAGATCAAGCTCTGATAAGGCACTACTACTCAATTGCCCTGCGAAAGAAAGAACAGTCCGACCCTTGTCCTATTGACGGGCTAGATACTCGGGACGACCTCACAGAAGAAAGGGGAGAACCGATAGAAGATCTTATGACCATCCCCTGAATGATGGAACTATGGAGCATACGGTGCAAATTGGCTCCAATCTTGAAGATGAAGTTCGGAAGCAGCTCATCGCCTTTTTAGGGAGAAATGTCGATGTCTTCACCTGAGTTCTGACAGATATGCCTAGGATTAATGTCGAGGTTATGAAACATCAGCTGGCCGTTGATCCCAAGCATCGACCAATGAAAAAAAGAGTTCGAGGCCATGCACTAGAAAGACAGAAGGTAATAGCAGAAGAAGTCGACAAGCTTTTCAATGCTGAATTTATCTGAGAAGTCAGCTATCCGACTTGGATCTCTAACATGGTTCTGGTCAAAAAAGCCAACGGCAAGTGGAGGATGTGTATCGACTTTAAGAAGCTTAACAAGATCTGCCCAAAAGACAGTTACTCTTTACCCAGAATCGATCAACTGATGGATGCAACTTCAGGCTACGAGCTCCTCACCTTTATGGATGCCTTCTTTTGCTACAACCAAATTTGGATGGCACCAGAGGACAAGAAGAAGACAGCTTTTATTACTAACCATAGTCTTTACTATTACAGGGTCATGCCCTTCGGGCTTAGAAATGCAGGTGGCGACTTATCAACACTTGGTCAATAAAATCTTCAAGGAGCAGATCGACTGCAATATGAAGGTTTATGTCAACAACATGCTGGTCAAAAGTTAAAAGACTGTCAATCATGTCGTCAACCTTGAAGAGACTTTCGATGCACTCAAAAAATATAAGATGAAGCTGAACCAAAACCAAGTGTGCCTTTGGGGTAGCCTCAGAAAGATTTATAGGATTCATGGTCTCGAGACGAGGGATCGAGGCTAACCTAAAGAAAATTTGAGCTATCCAGGAGATGATCGCTCTGAAGTCCATCAAGAAAGTTCAAGCACCTGACCAAAAAGGTGGCATCTTTAAATCATTTTGTCTTCAAGGTTCGGATCGAACGTTGCATGCCCTTCTTCCAAATTCCTCAAAGAAATCGAAAGATTTTTACTGAACTCAAAAATACCAAAAGGCATGTTCGACGAGCTTAAGAACTACCTCAACTTCGCCCCCTTACTGGTCAAACCCAAATTCTGGAGAGGAGCTATTTCTCTACCTCGCGATCTTTCCTATGGTGCTAGTGGCAGTCTTGGTCAAAGAAGAGGTGAAAGTACAACGATCAATTTACTACATAAGTCGAATCCTAAAGGATACTGAGATTGGATATACAAAGTTCAAAAAATTAACTTATGCTCTTCTGATTGCAGCAAGAAGACTTCGACCTTACATCCAGAGACATGCTATAATGCTCCTCACTGACCAACCGATCAGAGCAATCCTTTATCAAATAGGTGCTTTCAAAAGAATCGCAAAATGGTCCATTAAATTAACGAAATTCGACATCAACTATCGACCTCAGCCAGCAATCAAGGCTCAAGCACTGACCGACTTCATAGTTGAGTGTACCATTCCATATGAAGTCGAGCTTGAGCAGAATGAGACTGGCATCACGTGGTTGCAGCTGAGCCTCCCTGAAGAAAATGCCAACCTTTTCGAAGGTTTTTGGGCCCTATAGGTGGATGGTTCGTCCAACTCCGCTGGAGCAGGTGCAGGGTTAGTCATAGTTAACCTCGAGGGAGTCATCATCGAGTATGCGCTATGCTTTGAGTTTTTTGCAACTAATAATGAGGGCAAATATGAAGCATTGATCACCAGATTAAAAATAGCAAGAGAGGTAAAAGTAGATCGGCCTCAAGTCTATAGTGATTTTCAATTAGTGATCAGCCAAGTTAATGGCAACTATGAAGCACGGAAGGAAAGTATGATGAAATATTTTGAGAAAGTAAAGGATTTGACTCCAACCTTTGATAATTTTGGCATTCGATAAATTTTGAGGGTAGAAAATATAAAAGCTAACATTCTCTCTAAATTTGCCACTTCAGCACCAATCGAACTATCCAAAGAAGTATCTTTTGAAACTCTAAAATGCCCAAGCTCAGAGGAATCATAGCTCGTTATGCAAACAGGGCTCAAGCCAAGCTGGATTGACCCTTTACTTACCTATCTCAAAGAAGGAGCTCTTTATCATGATCCGAAAGAAGCTCAGAAACTGAGGAATCAAGCCTTCCTATATGTTTTGTATGAGGGCAAGTTGTATAAAATGTCATATTCACTACCGCTGTTGAGATGTCTCCAACCTTCAGAGGCTAACTTCGCATTATGGAAAGTGCATGAGGGAATTTGCGGAAGTCATGTAGGAGCCAGATCCCTGTCATAAAAAGTACTTTGGTAAGGGTACTATTGACCGACCTTATACCATGATTCTATAGAGTATGTCAAGAAATATGACCACTGTCAGAGAAATGCAAACATACAAAGATAGCCGACCTTCAAGCTTACTCCACTAAGCGCACCTTGGCCATTTGCGTAGTGGGGAATGGATATACTTGGCCCTTTCCCAGTGGCATTCGGATAATGAAAGTTCCTCTTAGTTGCGATCGACTACTTCACCAAATGGGTCGAAGCCAAACCACTAGCAAAAATTACTGAGGCCAAGGCACAGGACTTCGTCTAGAAGTCAATCATCTATCGGTTTGGTCGGTCCTGAACTCTCATAATAGATAACGGGCTATAGTTCGCTGGAATGAGGTTCGCTGAGTTCTACAAAGATCTAAATATCTTCCATCATTTCACGTCAATAGCTCACCCAGAAGCAAATGGGGAAGCTGAAGTGACCAACCAGATCGTATTGCAAGGCATCAAGACAAGGCTCAACTGAGCAAAAGGAGCTTGGGCGATCGAACTCTACCACATTCTCTGAGTGTACTGAACTACTCAAAGGCTATCGATTGGAGAAACAACATTCATCTTGGCCTTTGGAATAGAGGTAGTCATCCCAATCGAGCTTAAACTACCATCAGCATGGGTCGTGGCCTTCAATGAGTAGCATAACTTGTAGGACCTCTGAGTTAACCTCGATCTGCTAGAAGAAAAAAGAGAAGAAGCTCATGTTCGGATGGTGGCCTACAGGCGAAGGATGGCCCAATATTATAACTCTAGAGTTAGAGGTGGTGGACTTAGTACTTCGGTAAGGTGCTATCTCTCAGCCTCAGAGCCAAGACAAGCTTGCCCCAAATTGGGAAGGACCCTACAAGGTCACGAAAGTCATCCAACCCAGGACATACTACTTGAAGGAACTCGGAGGGGCAGGCCTACCTCGACCATGGAATTCAAAAAATCTGTAAATGTATTATCGATAATTTGATTACAATGAAATCTTCTTACTACAACACCATAATCTTTATGGTGTACCAGTGATAAACGAGGACTACCCCACGAACTTAATTTCATGATAAATACAGTCTGTTAGGAACAGGAGGAGAAGCTCATCCTAATGTGAGCAAAGTCAAAGACCTCGTTTATTTTAGACGAGATGAGGGGAGAGGCCCTGACAATGGCCCTAATGTGCCCCTACAGCCTGTTAGGAACAGGAGGAGAATCTCATCCTAGTAAGAGCAAAGTTGAAGGCCTCATTCATTTTAGATGAGATGATGGGAGAGGCCCTAACAATGGCCCTAAGGTGCCCCTACAGCCCATTAGGAACAGGAGGAGAACCTCATCCCAACATGAGCAAAGTCGAAGAATTCATTTATTTTAGACAAGATCAGGGAAGAGATCCTGACAATGGTCCTAATGTGCCCCTACAGGTCATTAGAAATAGGAGAAGAACCTCATCCTAATTAGAGCAAAGTCGAAGACCCCGTTCATTTTAGACGAGATGATGGGAGAGGCCCTGACAACGGCCCTAAGGTGCCCCTATAGCCCATTAGGAACAGGAGGAGAACCTCATCCTAATGAGATCAAAGTTGAAGACCTCGTTCATTTTAGATGAGATGAGGGAAAAGGCCCTGACAACAGTCCTAAGGTGCCCCTATAGTGCATTCAAAATAGGAAGAGAACCTCATCCTAACCTGAGCACAATCGAAGGCCTTGATCATTTTATATAAGGTGAGGGGAGAGGTCCAATCAATGGCCCAAATTTTCTCCCACAAGCCACATTAGGAATAGAAAAAGAACCTCATCCTAACATGAGCAAAGCCGAGGACCTCATCGATATAAGATAGGATGAAGGGAGAGACCCTACTGACGCCCCTAACACACCCCCATAAGCCATGATAAGAATAGAAGGAAAGCCTCTTCCTAACATAAGCAAAAGCTAGAACCTTATGAACCAAAGACATGGAGAAGGAAGAAGCTCGGTGGAGAATTCTTACACGTATTTTTCCATGACAACCTGACCATATCAAATGCAAAAGATAGAACCTTATCCTGATTTGCATAACAGGTCCTAGTTCGACATCCACAATAAGCCCGGCGTCCACAACGAGCTCAGTATCCATAACGGGCATTTCATAAGAAGACGATAAGAGAAAAATGAGCCTCAAGTTCTTGAACTAGTTTGAGCATCTCTGTGGTAGGTTCAGATGGGGCAGAAGTGAGCTCGTTGAAGGAAAGGTCGACTACAACATTAGACGATCCCACATCCACGTCATCTTCCTCCTCCAGAAAGCTGAGGTTGAGCTCGGAGACTTTGGCCGTCATCTTTTTTTTCTTCTCTTCCTTTAAATTTTGAATTCAATTTTGAACTTAAGAGTAGGGGGACTATTATTGGGGACAAACCATACTTCCATCGAAGTCTAGTCTGATGCTTAGCCTAATGTAACTGATAATCATAGAAGAACTTCGATCAAGAATTCTCCTTCAGTCTGAATTTCTTCTTCAGTCGGATTCCTTCAGGAGCTGAACTCCTTCTAGACTTCTTCTTTAGTCGAATTTCTTTCACAGATGAACTTCTTTCGAACTTCTCCTTCAGTCGGATTCGTTCAAGAGCTGAACTTCTCCATCAGTCGAACTCCATCTGGATTCCTTCAGTGGATTACTTTCAGATATTAGGTAGTATTCCTTTCAGATGATTCTCTCTAGCCATATTTTTTTTAAGAGTCCGAACTCCTCTAAAATTGTTATATGTCAAAGATCTTCACCAATCAATGCTTGCTTCCTCCGAACTTTGATTATTAAATCTCAATGAATGGGCACCTCATGACAATGGACACCTCTCTCTTTGACAAACTCCACGTGGCTCCGAGCGGCCCACTACCGGATGGTTATGATTGTCATTTATCAGTTTGCTATAGATAAATCCACTATCAGATGGTTACGACTGTCATTTATCAGTCTGCTATAGGCTATTCCACTACTGGATGGTTCTAACTATCATTATCAGTCTACTACGGGTGACACCTCTCTCGATAATAAATTCCATGTGGCCTCGAGTGGCCCACTATCGAACGGTTATGGCTATCACTATCAGTCTATTATAGGCTCCATCTACAAAATGAGATCCTCCAAATACGTTTTCTCTAAGCTCTCCTTTCCTTCCCAAAACTTTGCTGAATTCTTGCTTAAGCACTCCATTTCTGTTGGCCAGAAAAGCTGACTTGATTGTTGGAGGTTCCTGCCGGAGCCATCACCATCAACTTCGGATGGGACATTATTTTGCCGGTCACCGACGGTGACCTCTTCTTTTTCAACTCCAGCTCAATCCAATGTCAACTAGATTTCACACCAACAATATCTATATGGAACAGCAGCTAGGTTTCACACCAAGTGATGATGATCATAAGGTATGCAAGCTGCAAAGTTCCATATATAGGCTTAAGTAAGCATCTCAGAGCTGGAATGCTCATTTCAATGACATAATCAAATCATTTGGATTCATCAAGAATGAGAAGGATTTTTGTGTTTTCAAAAAGGTTAGTGAAGCACTGTTGTCTTCCTCGTATTGAACGTGGATGACATCCTCCTAATTAGGAATGATATTTTCATATTGACTATAGTCAAAATGTGGTTGTCTAAGAAGTTCTCTATGAAAGATCTAGGAGAGGCATACTTTATTCTAGGAATTAAGGTCTATAGGGATAGACTGAATAGGATGCTAGGTCTCTAATAGAAGATGTACGTAGAGGAGGTGCTGAAGAGGTTCAGCATGGAAAACTCCAAAATGGATTTAGTACCCTTTAGGCATGGCATTCATCTCTTCAAGAAGATGTGCCCTAGCATACCTGTGGAGATTGAATGCATGAGCAAGATCTATTATGCTTTGGCAATAGAGAGCCTCATATATGCCATGTTATGTACACGATCTAATATTGCCCATGCCGTGAGTTTCACGAGCAGATATCAGTCAAATCTAGGTGAAGAGCATTGGACTTCTGAAAAATGTATCCTTAAGTACTAGAGAAGGACTAAGAAAATATTTCTAATTTTTGGTAATGGAGAACTCCAGATCTAGAAGTTTACAAACTCAAATTTTATGTTCGACATAAATGATCGAAAGTCGACATTTGGAAGTCTATTTTTTTATAATAGTGGAGTTGTCAGTTGGAAGAGTTATAAGTAGACGGTGATAGTAGACTCCACCATGGAAGCAAAGTACATCGCTTCATCGGAGGCTGCAAAGAAGATGTTCTGGTACAAAAAGTTCACCAAAGAACTTGGAGTGATGCCATTAGATGCCATCCCTCTGTACTATGATAATAATGGCGCCATAGTCCTAGCTAAGAAGTCGAGGTCTCACTAAAAATCCAAGCATATCGAGCAGCGATTCCATCGCATCCACGATTACCTTGAAAAGGGATACATCGAGGTCAAGAGAATTGGCACTGCAGATAATGCGGTTGACCCAATGATAAAGCTATGAGGCAGTAGAAGATCGAAGCCCATCTTGAGAAGATAGGACATAGATTTGTAGCCAATTGACTTTAGGTCAAGTGGGTGTTCTTTAGATATGTGCCCATGAAGTCATATTGACTGACACTTGTAATATACTTCTAAGGATAATTTTATAATTTTGACTATAAATTAATAAAAGAGTTATTTTCTATCACAGTGTATATTTAAAGTGTCTGTGATACATTCTTTGAGTTAATGATAATGATAATTCATATTTTTCAAAGTTGAAAAATTTAAGACATGAATTTTCATAATTAACTCATAAACTGCTCCAGACCGTAGGATCATCACGAGGATTGTGATTGATCTAGAAGGTTGGTGTATGATCGCTTTCTTAGGATAGATGTGTCTTGAGTCTATGGTATGGAGACACCAAAGAGAGTACAAGTACTCGTTAGAAAGCAAGGGCATTGAGCGTGATCACCTCGAGCAGTCATAAGAAAGTCTGCCTTCTCATCGATGATCGACTCGATGCTGTAGTAGTGTGTCTAATTCTTTGACCTGAGGTGCATCGGCAATTCATCTTGAGGCTGTTATAGTTTGACTATACTATAACTTTGTCTCTTAGTCATTTGAAATCCTGAGGTGTATGTTGGCTATAGCATGTTCATTATAGGAATTGGATTGCACCAAAAGGAGATCTATCTATCTCGGTAGATGAGTAGCCCTACGATAATCATGAGATTGAGTCCTTAAGCCCATGGCCATGGTAGTGTGAAGATGATAGAAAGAGTTTCTATTAGGATTTTACATCGAACTCGAATCAAATGATCAATTCATATGACGGATGTTGTGATTGACGAGTTTAACTTAACCCTAATCCTATCGGAGCTCAAGATAGAAGAACCCAATCACACAGGTAGTTGCACTGAGAGGTTCACTTTCAATTTTGATGGATTGCCACCATATACTTCTAGATGTCACTGGTGAATTTTGGGAGCAATTAGAATGATTTTGATGATCGATCATTCTAATTGTATAAATCAGAAAAGTTCTCCTCCATCAAAAGGTATTTTGATGATGTCGATGATAGAGATCACGACATATCTCATTACCATAAAAAATTGAACCTAACTGGATCATACAAACAAGGGTTTAGGTCTGGATGATGGAAAACATGCAGGCATAGATTTTAAAACTTTTTCAAAATTAAAGCAGCAAAAGACATAGATTAAACAGTTTAATCTACAATATGCATATAATTAAATTATAAAACCCTACATCAAGGATCTATAACATGTCATGATGTACTCTTAAGTCTAAAAATAAATCAAGCATGATTGGTATCGATCAAATCAATATCTAGATCTAGAATAGTTTTAGATCTAAACCCTAGATCGTATCTAGGTCACCAAGAGATCAGATCTCTTACCTTTGCATGGGTTGAGAACTCCGTGGTTGATTTCTATTATTGTCTTTGGAGCTGCACACGCATCCAGCTGCTATAAGTGATCCACACAAGCCTATAATACAGATCAAAAGTTTGTCGAATGAAGATCCATTCGAAGTGCTAGCTTCTCATAGATCCCTCCTGATGGTCAATCAAATACATATTCTTCAGATCTCTTAGGCACTCTAAGAGATGAAGAATATGAGGACGAATAAGGGAGGAATCCAATCCTTGGATCTCCCATAAATTAAAAAATAAAAATAAAAAAAAATAAATCCTAAGAGAAGATAAATCTTCTCCTTCAGGACATCAACAATTGATGTCCTGAAAACATCTCTATACTAGGATAAGAGAAGACCTTCTCCTCTAGATTTTTTTTATATTTCTAGATTTAACATCTTTAATTTTTACTCTTAAAAATTTTTACAAAATAAGAAGAAGGGTTCTCAAAGAAATCCTAAGAGAAGACCTTTCTTTTCTTCTCCTTCTCTCATCAGGACATGATCAAATCATGTCCAAGAAGATTGCCATGCCCCAACAACTTGGACCACTTATACCCATGCCCTATTCCTCCCTCTCTCAGATTTTTATCACATAAAAATCACATAGAATAAACAAGAGAAAAAATATATAAAAAAAAATTAAAGAGAAGATGATCTTCTCTTATCTTTGTTCCCTCAAGACATGATCCTATGTTGTCCAAAAGAAAGGATCTTCTTCAAAGAACTTGGTGCCTCATAATACCCATGTTTTCCTCCTTTTGTGATCTCCTTTTGCCATGGAATTGCCCAGGTTTCTCACACCATCTACTCAAAATAAGGCACCTCCTTATTTATGACAAAGACTAGGTCAAAATCCTAGTCTTAGAAGGAGTCTCATGGGGCATCCAACTCTTGGACGCCAGTTGGACGCCCCTCCCCTAAATATTTTCCATGTAACCACTCAATCTCATGCACAAAAAGAAAGGAAAATAGGGCAAAAAAATAACTAGGCGTGGGAAAGGTTGGCGCACAAGGGAGGGAGGAGTTTTGGTCAAAGGGGGCTCTTCTAAGTAGGAAACAAATCCTAACTACTTCCTGGTTTTGACCAAAGCAAAACAAACTCCCAAAAATCAGAATTTTAGGGCATGGAGAAGCTTCTTAGGTGTGGGAAAGTTCATGTAAAACATTAGAAATAAAAGATGGGCATGGGCTTTCTAAGGCGCAAGAGAAAGAGAGAGAGTCCTAGTCCAACTAGGACTCCTCTTATTTGACTAGGTCAAAATAGTTTTGAGCCCAATTTAAATTCTATTTAAACTAGATTAAATGTAACCCAATTAAAGATGATCCTAGTTCAATTAGGATCCCAATTAAGTCAGATCAAATTAAATTTAAATTTGATTTAAATCATAAGTCAATTAGGTGCACCCAAGTCCTAGTCAAATATGAAACTATTCTTTCTTGCAATTAGCTTATCCAATAAACCAACTAGACTTAATCTATTTAAGTCCAAACTAATTCTAATTAAATCTAATTCAATTAGATTTGATCTCAACCTAATTTTTCAATCAAATTGAGCCAATTAGCAATCTAATTGCTACTCGATCCTCTTGCAATACTTGCATTAGGTCAAATGTTAATCATATTGATGGATTGACCTTAGAATGATTCTCAATCATCGATTAACCATCTGATCAGGTTACAAGCTCTAATGTGTGTGACCACATAGGTTCGAACCTAAGTCGGTAGCATAGAAATCAATTTTTGTACCAATCAAAGTTACCATCTAGCAATGGTTCCCAACATTCAGATAGGTCAAATGTATGAGAAGCAACATTCTTAGAACCCTGGCCTATGGTTATCGTATAATTCATCCCTATAATCAATAATGCTCAAGATGACTTCAAGGATGCTATCAAACACTCATACAAGATATCTATATTATGTCTCAAAAATTTTGCAAATCTTGTGATACCTTACGAGGATTACCCACTCTATTGTAAAGTTGGTGTGAGTCACGAGGATTACACAGTGAGTCATTCTCTTCCTGAAGTTAATAAAGAGTGGTCAATCCCATCTTGACTCACACACCAACTTTATAAGTACTTGATTGTACCCAAAAATCTTTCAAACCAATATTAGAAATACAGGCAGTCCGGCACTAAAGTATAATGAGTTGCTTGCAAGTCACCGTGGTGATCTCAGGTTAGAGAGACACTTATATCCATTGGCCTTAGCTAGCTACTATTGATAATAGAGTATTACATTTGTCACATTCAGTGTAGATGTACTCCTACATCTCAGCTGAATGTCATACTAGTGTCTCCACACCTCTTGGTTATGAGGACAACCAACGCATATGGCATACAACAATCCACACTCGATAAGTTATCATACTTATTAATAACTTATCATTTGGTTATGAATAGTTTAAGAACCATTTGATAAATCCTCCTTTATCGATTGATTGTGGTTCTAAGGACTTCATCATAATTTAGGAGTTCATTTAAGGAAGGTAGAACTTTTATGATGAATCACCAAATAACTATCATTATTAGATAATTCCTATACTAATTTCAAGCATCTACCACTTAGGTGATTAGTTTTAGGACACAATTTTCAACAACTCCCACTTAGACTAAAGCCAATCAGAATGATATCAAATATCTTATCTTCCACTGAGTTCGTAGAACTCTTTAGTTATGAGGTCTTAGCAAATGGATCGATCAAGTTCTCCTTTTACATCAATCTTCCAAAGATCGATGTCACTCAGATCTAATATCTAATGTGAAAGCGATGTAGAATATGCTTGTCCTTTGGTTCTTTAGTCTGAGCTATGACTCTAGTGCTACAATAGGACTAGACCATTGGTGGAGGGTGCCACTCACAACCTACTAATGAACCTTAGCAACTACGCAGCTTACATGGCAGCATCATATGTCATGATGTACTCTACATCACTAACTGAATAGGCTAAAGTATACTACTTGGAACCTTTCCAGCAGATTGCTTCTATAATTATAGTATGATCCAATATTTTTTTGTTATCATTTTGTTTTGACTAAAATTAAAACATTCACATATTTTAAGTCAGTACTTTCATATTTGAGTCACTGAACCTTAGTATTTTTCAAATACTTAAGAATTATCTATACAATCTTCCAGTGGCTCTTATTTGGATCAGACTGGTATTTGCTCACTACCTCTAGTGAGTATACCATATCTGATCTCGTACATAGAGAAATAAGATGATAGCTAAACCTTTATTTCTTGCAATGCTGGAATGCCATTCTTGATTAAAAAAATTTCATCTTCAAACAACATAAAAAATAACACTACAAAATATTTTGCCCAATTACAAATGTAGGGTTTGTCTTTGTTCCTAACAAAGACATATATTCAAAACGTATGTTCGAATTCTAAGGTAATAGCCAAACGAACTCCATAGGTCATTATCTTTCCATTTGCACTACTCTAATCTTTTTGAAAATCCATTCACATCCAATGAGTTTTATTCCTTTTGGTGAATCAACTACTGTCTATACACTATTGATTTTTATAGACCTCAATTTGGATCATATGGCTCCAAGCAACTTCTCAAAGTCAGACCACTGCATTATATCCCTATAGATAATCGGATCCTTGTTGTTCTCATCAAGCTCAATAGGATCGCCATCCTAGACCTTGATATTGATGTATCTGTTTAGCTAATGCGGTACTCTATTGTATCTTTTTAAAGATGACATTTCAATGGGCTCCGGGTTTGATCTGATCAAATCTAGTTCTATAGGTTTACTAGATTGTGTCGATTCTTTTCTACCAATCAAACATTTTCAAGTTCAACTTGACAGACATTAGTTTCTTCTCTAAGAAACTCCTTTTCAAAAGAATTGTCCTTCTACTGATCAACATCTTATATTCTTCAGTATGGTAGAATTAATAACCCTTAAACACCTATTAGATCAGGATCCAAGTTTATCTATGTGCAAACCTATGACATAGCCCAACCAATCTCAAAATTGAAGGTGAGAGAGTCTAGGTCTACACCCGATCCATATCCAATATGGAGTCTATTCAACAAATTCTTTTTGGAACAAATTTTTAGAGTAAAATAAGTAGTCACAAGAGCACAACCCTGAAACAGGCAGACTAGTGAACCCTATCATGGATTGAACCATGTCTAACAAAATTCAATTTCTTCTTTCAGATACACTATATTTTGAAAAGAAATCCACTGAGAGAGAATCCAATTCTCTCATAGATATGTCACAAACTCACTGGATAAGTATTCACCTCCTTGATCTTATCGAAGAATTTTAATAACTTATCTAGTTTGTTTTCCTATTTCATTATTGAATCATTTGAACATTTCAAATGATTTATCCTAGATGCACCCATGCACAGATAGGTCGTCTATAATGAAATATTAATATCTTTCTTTGGCACATAAGTTCAAAGGTCCACATGCATCACTATGTATGAGACTTAGAATTTTATCGACTCCTTCACCTTTTTCAATAAAAGGTGATTTTATCATATTTTTAAAAAGACAAGATTCACAGGCTATCAATGATTCACAATCATTGATGTCGAGGTTTTTTTCTCAAGCTAATCCATTTATTCTATTCCTGTCAAGATGACTAAGCCTATAATACCAAAGATAGATATCCATGACATAATCTAACTTTGGTGTGTACATTACACTTAACAGATTGTGTAAATGTTAAATATCATTTCTTTATTGTCCATATATTATTGTAATATTATTCATAATAACATCATAATAATCTCGTTTATTGATAAATGATAACCATCCCTAGCCAAAAAGCCAACAGAGAACACATTTATCATAAAGATGGACAATAGGGACAATCACTCAAAATGACATCTTTGAAAATAAGCTTGATAATTACTAAAGCTAGGATTGGAATAGGATTTCCATCCAAAATGTTTAGGTATTTCTTACCATTTTCAAACATTTCACTTACTTATAGTTCTTACAACAAATTGCATAGAACTATCAGTATCTCATACCCAGGTAGTAGAATTTCATATAGAGAAATTTTAAGGTATTATCATATAACATCCTTGATAATCAACTATTGCTCATTTCGCGTGTTCAGCCTATTATGGTCAAGAGAAGCAAGATAATTCTTCTTCCTATGACCCTGCTTCTAACAGTAGAAGCACTATGCCTGATCTGGATCAATTTTGGACCAATTATTTTTACTGAGCTAAGAGGCCTCAGTACAAATCCATTCATACTACTGAACTAAATTTAACTTTCGATAATAATTATCAAAGTTGGATCCCATAAGTCATCACTATCTATTAGTGATAGGAGCAATTAAGGTTTAGCCTTATTTTGAGAAAAGAGAATAATGACCTAAGTATATGAATTATATTAAGCCTAGAGACATGGACTTTAGTCTAAAGGTTCTCCCACTATTTTATTTGAATTGATAGTCTCTACATCCAATTCAGAAAATTACTATAATTTTCTAGTAGGTACTAGAATCCACATAGACTGCACATAAGCCTATCTATAGTTGGTCAACCGATATACATCTAAGAATAGATTCATGATCAATTGTTTCTCTAAACAACTTCTAGTAATTTAATTTTATCCCAAAAATCTTATCAGTAGACTAGGGCCTCCACTGTAAGGATCCGATTAGGTCTAACCATTAACATGACTATACTTGGTGCATCTAACCAACGAATGATTAAGCCCAACTATGATTGGTCAACCTAACCACCATTAGAGAGACACATCCAAGTCATCATATGATGAATGATAATTTCATTAGTCAACAAGCACCAGGCCTATGGGCCTCCAATGATTATTGAGTTAATGGACCCATTAGCAAACACCTTAATGGGAGGCTATGACTCAGTTATCTCCATAACTTTATCATTTTAAGGATCTAATAATTTTAGAGGATTTAAATTATTAGTGATTTAAGGATAGAAAGGACATGGATCAGTTTGCTCCCTCTAACTTTACCAAGTCAAGTCCTCCTACTGACTTCTCAAATCATCAATAACGACTAGGATCAATTTCAGTCCATGGGTACTTAGATCAGTCTCGCTGAATGAAATTAGTCTCACTAATTTTCTACATGACATGGGTTAGCACGAATCAATGAGTAAGCTAATCGAAAGCTGATTAACCACATTGGCCAGGTAAGTAAGATCGGTGGGAGGGTTTGCCAAAGCTTGTCATAGACACCATTAGAAATGGTCAGGTAAGTGAACTATCAATTAAAAACCACTGGTCTAGAATGCCAGACTTTTCTTAGACACCAATTGATTTATCAGTTTTGATTTGATCTACCTAAAGACTTGGGCTCGACCACTGAGCCACGATCAGGTCTATTTGTTAGATGCATGGACTTTGATCAACTACAACTATTGAATTGATCTAAAGAAATAATCTAATCCCAATTAACTATTAATTCAGTTTGATCAATTTTTTAACTTAGTCCATATTTAATCTAACCCTAGGTCTAACTCAGTTAATAACCTGATCAAGCTAACCCATAATCCTTTAACCCATATTTTATGAAATTATCTTAGAATCTTTAAATCACAAACCTAGATCCTAAACAATCACTTAATTCTCAATTAAGTTCAAGGCTTATTAGTTTGGGTTTATGGAAGCTTAGAACTAATTTTTTATTTTTTTATTTAAAATATTTTTAAATTGTAAATATTTTACATTGAATCATATTCAATTTATGGTTTTAGATTTGATTTGTTTTAATATTTTGATCATGTCCTAGGGTTTCAAATTTAGGGTTTTGCAAAAAGTAAGTTCATAATTTAAATTTTATAAAATAAATATATCATATACATTCTAGATTCAAAATAAAAGATATATATTAACATATGCAATAATAGGATCTATATCTAAACATAAAACATATCATATAGATCTTATCTAAATGAACAAAATCAAATCATAAATCAATTAATTATTAGATTTAAAATTTAAAAATAAATCATAAATTATTTTAGATCTCATCTAACATATTTATGATTTAGATTTCTCAGATCAGTACACACTAGGACAACGTTTCTATTGTAAGGGATAAATCTTATAGCAGAACAATCTTATGGCACTATATGCAATTTTGATATTATTTAGCTCTAATCTAAATAATCTAAAATAGATCTAATATCTATTTAATTTTATATTTAAATTAAAAAATTAAATCATGAATTTGCTTAGGTCTAATCTAACTTGTTCATGATTCAAATTCAGATCAGTACATACTAGGACAACCTTTTCATTGTAAGGGGTTAACCTTACAATAGGACAACCTTATGGCAGTATGTATGATCTTTAATTAATTTTAATTTTCAAATTTATTTTTAAGCATACATGAATGTTGGGTGTAAACTCTTTTCCTATCGAAGTCCAATGGGATGACGAGCCTTCAGGTGACTTCATCCGACGAAGGCAGCCGCGCCTGATTCCGATTGATGAAGAATTTATGCTCAGGCGTCGAAACTATAGATCTTCAATTTGAGTTTATCAACCGATCTTCTTCACTCAGATTTCTAACTCTTTCGAGTGTCCCCAGAACCTACAGGGCTTTGTAGATTTCACTTGGATGAACATGAATAGTGATGACTGCCCCAGGTAGTTGAGTAACAGGTCTAATTATGGCTTGGTTTGGCCTATCTTAGCTCTCTTTGAATCTCTCTCCAGCAAAAAGCCATCCAAGCTATTCGATATTGGACCAACATCGGATCAATGAAACTTCCCTCCAGACGAACTCCCATAATATACTAAGAGTAGCAAACCTCAGGATTCCTACATTAAGAACTCCGAACACACAAGCAAAAAAACCTTGTCTCCTTTATATCAACCTCTAGGTGGCCTCAAAGGTGGCTGTGCTTCGAAGGAATAAATAAATGGGCTCTCTCCCAGCAGATCTCCTTCTGCTCTTTCCAAGCAAATTCTCTCCAACCGACATCCTCCCCATTGATCTCCTCCCTCACACCAGCTGATTTCTTTCCCATTAACCCCCATCCATTCGAACTTCTGACATCAGCTAGGAGAGGACCCATTGATATGTATTTACTTCTTTAGCAGTCCTCCTTCCAGAATTCTCTAATAGGATTATTTTCAGAGATCTTCTCCTTCAGTCAGGCTTCTCCTTTCCTCTCATTTTTGGTCAACGAGGTCCTGGCTTATGCTCACGTTAGGACAAAGTTTTTTTTTTGTTCTCAACGTGGCTTGTAGGGGTCTCTTCCTTCATCTCATCTTTAATTAATGAAGCCTTCGACTTTGCTCATGTTAGGACGAGGTCCTTCTTCTGTTCCTAACAAGGTTGTAGGGGCACATTAGGACCATTATCAGGGCCTCTCTCCTCATCTCGTCTTAAATGAACAAGACCTTCGACTTTGCTCATGTTAGGACGAGGTCCTCCCCCTATTCCTAACATGGCAGTAGCAGTACATTAGGGCCGTTGTTAGGGTCACTACCTTCATCTCATCTTAAATTAATAAAGCCTTCTACTTTGCTCAAGTTAGGATAAGATCCTACTCCTGTTCCTAATAAGGCTATGGGGGCACATTTGGGCCGTTGTTAGGGCCTTTTCCTCATCTCATCTTAAATTAATGAGGCCTTCGACCTTGCTCATTTTAGGATTAGGTCCTTCTTTTATTCCTAACATGGTTGTAGGGGCACATTAGGACTAATGTCAGGGCCTCTCCCCTCATCTCATCTTAAATTAACGAGGCCTTCGACTTTGCTCATGTGTTAGGACGTAGTCCTCCTCCTGTTCCTGACATGACTATAGGGGCACATTAGGGCCATTGTCAGGACCTTTTTCTTCATCTCGTCTTAAATTAACGAGGCCTTCAACTTTGCTCATGTTAGGATGTGGTCCTCCTTCTGTTCCTAACATGGTGTAGGGGCACATTAGGACTATTGTTAGGGCCTCTCCTCTCATCTGTCTTAAATTAAGAAGGCTTTCGACTTTGTTCATGTTAGGACGAGGTCCTCCTCCTATTCCTAATATGGCTGTAGGGCTCATTTAGGCCATTGTCAGGGCCTCTCCCCTCATATTGTTTAAATTAATGAGGCCTTCAACTTTGCTCATGTTAGGATGAGGTCCACCTCCTGTTCCTAACATGGCCACTTTTGATTATTTCAGAGAGTTATTTTCTATCATCACATGATTTTTGCAACGAGAAACAATAATACTGAAATAGAAGAGCTCTATTGATGGAAAATTACTAATAGTATATTCTTAGATTTTTTAACTTTCAAGGCTGTGGGAATGTTGCTCCTCCAAGTTCCTTTAGATGATAGGTTTCAGGTTGGACGACCTTCTCTACTCTATATGGGCCTTTCCAATTCGAAGTGAGCTTTTCTTGATCCTGAGGTTGTAAAATAGCTGCTCACCAAAGTAATATTTTGGTTTTGACTTTAGAGTTGTAGTAGTGAGCTACTTTTTGCTTATAGACTGCCATCCGAACTTGAGCTCTTTCTCATTTCTTCTCGAACAAGTCGACGTTATCCCTGGGGTTTTTTGAGTTGTGCTGCTCATTGAATGCCACGTCTCATGCTGACAGAAGTTTAAGTTCTATTGGGATGACCGCTTCTGTTCTAAAAGCTAAGACAAATAGGGTCTCCCTAGTTGGCAATCTTTGGGTAGTTTGGTATGCCCAGAGCATGTGATAAAGTTCATCCATCCAAGTCCCCTTTGCTTTTTCGAGTCTTGCTTTAATATCTTGCAAAAGGATTCTGTTGGTCACTTCAGCTTTGCCATTTGTTTGTGGATGGGCTACTGATGTAAAATGGTGGAAGATGTTTAAATCTTCATAAAATTCTATAAATTTTGCTCTGGCAAACTATCTCCCATTATCTATTATGAGGATTCGAGGTACGCCAAATCTGCAAACAATCGACTTCTAGATGAAGTCATGTACTTTTGCTTCAGTGATTTTTGCTAGAGGTTCAATCTTGATCTACTTTATGAAATAATCTATTGCCACCAAGAGGAACTTAAGCTATCTGACTGCCATGGAAAAAGGTCTGCGTATGTCTATTCTGAAGGAAAATCCTGATTTTCCAGTCCAGGTTCAGTCAGATCTGATCAGATCAAGAGATATATTTTAAAAAAAATTTTCTTTGATCTATATCAGATCTGAGATGTTTCAAATCTGATTCTTATTATTTTAATAAATAAAATAAAATAGAGATAAATTAAATTAAATTTAATTTACCTAATTTGGGTAATCCAACTACCCGTTGATGATCCTGTATGCAGCGGAAGGTTCTGGATCTAGCCATGCAAGCACCTAGCCTCAACCAATATCCACTCAAGCTTGATCTAGAGATCCTCTTCTTCTCTATCACATCTCCAAAAATCAGATCTGGGTTTAATCTGGAGGATCTTCAAAACTCCTTTTGAAGATCAGCAGTCGTCCTTTGCAACAGTGCAGCCTTCTAGCTTTTGATCACCTTTCTCTTGCTTCAATCACACCAACAAAAATCTAAAACTCCTTTTGGACGTGGAGAGCAAGGGGAGAAGGTGGTTTGGCATGGAGAAGGAGGGGAGAGGCAGCCTAGGGGCGTGGGGAATTGTGATTCAATCATCTCATGTAATTTGA